>UZAN01048531.1:9082-23948 GCA_900618425.1 Echinostoma caproni | reverse complement strand
GTTTGAAATCAGGGTTTTTAGCCAACTGCCCTAGGTGAACTGCCAGTGGTTCACCAACCCGGTTATAGCCCTGGATATCGGCTTTTCGTCCTCTCACTTTCGTGCATAAACACCTCCGCCACGAGAAGGCAGTGAGTAGGACTTCCTCTGCAGAGGCTATTTGAGACGCTTGAACAGCTGAGAGAACTGTTTCCCATGTGAAAACAATTCAAACAGTATATGTTGAAATGGCATATGAACGCCGGGCGTTCTTTGTAGTATACGAATGCTACTTCATTGCCGTTTCGAATCACTTTTAGCTCTGTTATAAATTGGGATGGCATATGGTTTAGACATTGACAGGATTTATTGATTTGATCAGTTATACGCATTCATTGTAGAGAAATCGGAAGGAAGGAATATCGTCCACCCGTCACCATTTCAAGTCATAATTTGATTACACGGTAAATGGGTGAATTCATGAGGCGACTGTGTACTGTTATATTTAGTCTGTGAGTCAGCCGGTTAGNTAGTCTGTGAGTCAGCCGGTTAGCACAACAAAACACATACCCAGTATCAATATCCCAGAGTAGACTATGAGTGATCCCGAATGAAAGGTAAAAGAAAATCTAAGTTTTTCAGTATGAAACAAGCTAAAGAAACTTTGAATTCTGTGTGAAGCTAAGTAATTAGTCAGAATAAGAAATCCAGGTATAATAATAATAAGCTGAACATAATGTACACAATGCATTGAACTACCTAAGATGGGAAAGGAAAGACAATTCTTGAAACAGCACAAGAAATGGAGGCGTTTTTCTGAAGGAAACACAATCAATAGAATTTGGCTACTGTCGGACGGTTTGTTTCACCCGAAAGGTGCACCCCAATTGATTCTAACAATATGTGCGGATAGACTGTCATATACTACTCGCAGACTGAAATTATGCGCCACGTGCACGATAGCATGTCTTTGTTCACCAGACACCCTGGAGTTGGGTAAGGCCAGACCACCAAGTGTGGATAATCATGGCCACTGTGCAGACTCATCGAACTCCTAATTACTTCTCTACACGACAATAAATAGTGTGGGCGAATAGTTTTCCGTTTAGTTTGTGTAAATCATTGCTCACTGGGAACCTGGTCAGATGATGTTTTCCCTATGACCGCCTTTGAGAAAACGATGCGCAGTGCGGATTTTTTCACCAAAACCATAGTAAAAGATTGAATGAAGTTGTGAAACCGCATTTCCATAATAAAATCAATCAACTTATGGACCAAGCTTGAACTGGTGTACAAACACTGACATCTCCCAATTGGATGTTGTCTCAAGCCTCTTACAACTCGTCAAAGCAATGGCTTCTGGAGTTCAATAATGCACGGCATATTCAAATAGCCATAACTTACAGGTGTTGATCAAACTGATGCAACATCACCCTCAATTTGAAAATCCATTTCGGCTTGCAGTATGCTACTCATATATAGAGGGCTATGAGTAAAGTGTATTTACTCCTGACTTTATCTCGCACATCTATGTTCTTAGTTCTCTTCTATCACTGTTTGAGTTTGCGCGACCTTGAGTGTCGCGATAAAATGTGTAGTAGTTCGAAAGTTACAGTTATGATTTAGAAAATATTTTAAGCGAAGCAACATAAGAATTCATTCTTTTATATGAACCATTCCATGAATATGTTTATTAAGTTGGGCACACATATTCAACATGGCTTATCTGTTTTCATTCAAAGCACAGTAAATAAGAAAATTAATGAAAACATTTTAGCTTAAATAAATTGATAAATTATTTGGCTACAAACTATCCACCCATTATCCACAATACTGAGAGAACTGAAAATATAGTCCAAGAAACACACAAGTTGATCATCAAAAGTTGACCTAGAGGTCTGCGGCCCGTTGAATAAGCGACCTGTAGTGTCACTGTAGTAGGTAGGACTGACCCCAGTTCTGACTCTAGTCGAAATACATCGGCAGATTGATTCCGGGCAACGTTGTCCGAGTTCTTATACAACTGGCGTCTTCACAAAAGGCCGCTCAATTCCTGACCACTCACAGACGCTCTCAATACACCGGTAGGATACAAATCTCACAGTAGGTTCTCCGGGGAGTGGGCTTTCAAACGACCTGCAAGACAGGGAAAATACAAAAGCCGCCAGGAGCTAAAAGGTCCAGTGAGACATGTACACGACTCACTATTTAGTCACCGATGTCTTAGTGTGCACCGATGTGCACCGATGTCTTCACTACAGTTTCTGTGTGGGACCCTGACTTCGATCTTCCCTACACCATATTATGTCCGCCGTCATCGTGGAAGCTATATTTCTGTGTTTTGTATGCTCCCTCCTGTGTAATAAGGACATCAAGAAAAACTCTCCGTGACCAAAGTGCAAAAAGACAGTTTACCCATGGGCGAAGGCCTTATTTGTGATTCGTACCACTATTGGCTTCATTTTGCATGTACTACCATCCAACCGGACATGTACAGAGTGCTCCAGTTGTGTGATTCATCCAATCTGAAGTTTGTCTGGAACAATTGTCTTCCTAAATTGCGCACAATGAGTGTCGGCGATATAGCGCTGTCCCTGCCGAACACACTTTGACCGGCGGACTGTACGGTGCAGTCTTCCCCAGCTGATTCACCGCCAACTGCCGCCGCCGGTGAACAGACAAGACGCAGGCAGGCGTGAAGCCGCTAACGAGCAACCGACCTCCGGTGAAGACCGCGTAGTGTTGGAGATAGAGCCTGGATCCCCAGTGCCCACAGCCGCTGCGCTGATTCCGCCACCACCGGATTCTTTAGCTTCGTCGTTCAATACCGGATCATACACCCAAGCCGCCGCTGCCAAGTGTGTCTACAGTAGTGCTAAAAGTGGCGGCACCAAACGCACCGTGACTCAGCCCCGATGAACGTTACCATCCGGTAACCCATGGTTTGTTCATTCTAAATATTTTTAATAATTTTCGTGATATTTTATCATATAATTTGATGTTCATTTTTATGAAGAGAAAAGTGTATTTTTGTCTGAGTTGTTTTAACTGTTGACCTTGAACATGTCGAACGGGTCCAACATGTACCGTATGCTCCATCAAATTCAAAGAGAGGCTTGTGTTGAGTATTTGCAGGACCGTCATTTACTGCCTAGGCTACGTACATGTACACGCAGTTGCAAGTTGAATATGCAGGAGTTGTCACGCAGTCAGGATGGTTTTGTTCTTCGGTGCACACGTTGTTAGAAAACAATTTGTATTCTTTCTCGAACACTCTTTGAGAAATTGGCGGCACCAAACGCACCGTGAGTCAGCCCCGGTGAAAGTTACCATCCGGTATACCCCCCTCCCGGTTGTTTGCCTATATAGTTTGTTCATTCTAAATAATTTTAATAATTTTCGTGATATTTTATCAAATATTTTGATGTTCATTTTGATGAAGTGAAAAATGTTTTCTAATGAATTTCTCTTTACCTGTCAAGAGAAGTGAATAAGTATCCCGCCTAACGAGTTGGAACGGATATGATTATTGAGCGCATTGTTGTTGCTATCCTACATACACCAATATGGACATAGCAAAATTTCTTGCACTGATAAAGAAACTTTTAGATAACTGTCACTCCCAAAGTGCATTGGCGGAAGTCATATTTTATACAGGTGACATTGGTGGTAGAAAACGGTTAGACATAAATAAATTTTATTTTTTTACATTTATGCCGTTTCTAGAGAGGTCAAGTTCAATGTCAAATTTGTTCAATTACCGCGCAGCAGCTGGGATTTTAATTCCATCGAAAAGTTTTCTCTCTATCAGAAACAGAAATAAGTTAGCTACCTTACCATTGGTCGTTAGTAGTAAGAGTGTGCGGTGTATTAGAGAAAACTTTCAAATTCTCTTTGGCAGTCAACTTGATGGACTCCATGATAAAGCGACTGTTTCCAGTGCTCAAACATGAAGAAGAGCTAATGGAACATGGACGAGATGAAAGTACAATACCTGTATATATTCCATGAGTCATTTTAATAAATAAATTACAGTTACGTTTTCTATTGTGATTTTGTTATCTGACAACTGATGCACCAGCAACCGTCGTCGAAATCGCGAAATTGTACATTTTAACGGCATGTGGTTAATACATACAAAGAAATAAGTGGGTGTTTTATCAGATATGTTGCGTGTGATGTGGGGCCGTATCATATTAAATCCCGTTAATGAAGCTGGAAAAGTTAGGTATTCAGAAGAACAAATGTGATGAAAATCAGGATGTTGTACGAGTTTGGTCAATACCTGTATTTTCGTCAATTCGTCAATTCAATCTACCGTGTGATTGGAAATCGGGTCACACAAACTAATATGTTATTTGCCCCAGAAATGAACAAGTAATGACCCTATTCGTGTAGATATGAGTGAAACAGAACCTGTTGTCTTTTAAATGAATAGAAACTCTCATCGACTATTTACATTATCGGACTGACGGCATGCACAGACTTTTCAAGAATGTACTACTGTATTATGAGAATGACGAACAGTCTGCGTTAGGATTTTTCTCAATAGGTTTGTAAGCCTCGTGACTTTCAATCAGTTAGCTCGCACGTATTTTGCTGCAAATCTGGTCGTTCGTTTCTCGACAACCCAGATTCCGAAGCCCTTGGTGAAATCACTCCTCTTTCAGTCCGCCAAATTGCATGCAACCTATGAACTTTAGTGTGGGTACGGTGCCGCCTACGTGAGCACAACTGAGAGGCATCTGCTTACCCCAGTGGCCGAACACACACCGGTATGGGTCGAATGCGAGTGGGTGAGATTGAGCGCTACACAAACAACCAGTCTATCGGTCCAGTCTCACAGAGCACCTGCGTCATCCGTTGCTCACCATCTGCTGCAGACTAGCCACCAAGCTAATCATGGTACTTTGTTTCGGATTGTTTACACAATCCCGAATGGATGGCTGCTGAGATTTGCAGAGGTTATAGCAATCAAGCGCCGAAAGCCTCTACTGTTTCCGAATAAGGAGGTCTAGATTAGTCTGGCATTGACCTGGTGACCACGTAAGCGAAAGAGTGAACTGATATCATGTTAGATGGTCATGACCGATGACATTTAAACTAGGTTGTTTCTGCAGAAAGCACCGGTTAAAATGAAGCCAAATTATTCCGGAATTAAATGGTGCTCGTTTGCAGTTTTGTGTTCTTTATTCATAGTTTACGATGTTCACCATTATTTTTACTGAATACAACAGTTTAAATGAGTTCGGCCAGTGTTGTCTGAAAGGGGACGAAGGAGTCTGTCATGGACAAAAGATGGGTGTCCCCGAAACAATGGAATTAGGTTTGATTGTAAAGAGAGGATATCGCGCGCACAACTAAAAATTCCTCCATTGGATGAATAAGCTATTCCTGACTGGCTGAACTATCTAGTTTGGAAACTGTTCTATTGTGCTGATATGTATTTACAAATGAATTCATTTGCACCTGGTATAATTTCATTGGGTTCACATGACATTGTTCTTTTGCCATACGCACTTATTCAGTATCCAATAAATGAAAAAGATCTAGTAGAAGCATTTCAGAAGAAACCAGTTTTCTGTTTTTTGCTCCTATAAACTTATCAACAGTACGTAAACCTCTTGCATGGCTCCAAGGACTCTAACTGAGACCCTCGGTTTGAGAGTCAGAAGCATCTGCATGAAATGAACTGGTTAGTAACAGAACCCGAACAGGAACTAAAACGACAAGATCATGTCTTTGTGAACTCACATAGATTAAAATCTATCCCTAATCTTTATAAGTATGCTCTCCAACACTGGTAGCGGATCACACTACACAAGCTTGAATGTTTCTGCTCCTGGCCGTATAGGTCCCGAACAGAAAGTCATCAGAGTGCTCAGAAGTTCCACATGGGTAAAAAAAAGCGATCCGATGCCGCTTCTTACCTCGTTTTCTCTGCCTTCTTTTCACGTTGACAAGAAAATCCCCCCAGATCGAATTCAACCTTATTGGAGAAAAACAGTTGGATTTGCTATCTCCCAAACAGTTCGAGGTCATCAAGAATGCCTGCTGCATATGAACAATCGAATGTGCTAATTCAAGCTGGATACTCTAAGTTCAATATATTATTTGTTGGATTATTGTTATTTACCGATATAACTTCCACCAACTAAATAAAATCCTAAATCGTCGTCAAGTACAAAGTAAAATCTCTGGACACAATATTCCAGGAAGCTTATTCCCGGAAGGAATTCAATAATTTAGTAAAGCCCATCGGTCAGCTTTCTCCTTCAAGCACTGATATCTGTATTCCATCACACCCAAGGTTATGTTTATGGTTTAAAGCGATAGTGTGCGGAATGTTTGCCGTCTTTCACTGTGAACTGTATGCCGATTTAATTCATATGAGCGAAGCAAGTAAACGGTTCACATACTCGTGTACATTCTCCTGACCAATCGAATCCTTTTTGACTCCTAGAATACTTCTATGAGTTGACAGGAAAGGGAGAGTGTGTGCTGTTGTATAATTAAATCCAAATATTTGAATATAAGTTCAGTGGCTGTGACGCAGACTTCCTATCTGAATTGTACTATGCACTCTATAGTCGAGATTTTCATACTGTTGATGTTTGCGCAAGCAGGATCAGGTGGGTTATTCATATATGCACATACGGACCACTTTGAAGTCAGTTTCAATTTGACTCGCGCTCAGGTATCTGACTGAGAGAACAAAATTTGTCTGACCAACTAGGAGCGTTACCTTTTTAAATGGCTTTACCTTTTGGATTGCGTTCTTTCTGGTTAAGTAAATTGCGCGCAGTTTTATTTTTATAGTTTCAACCTGCACAGTTCAGTGTCTGGAATGCATGGATTGTCTTAATGAATATCACTTTGAAGGCAAATATAAACAGACGTTTGTGGATTATTGCTATGTGGGTGTTTCTTTTGAGAAAAGGTTTTCACACAATATTATCCGAATGCAAATGCCCGCTTGATCTTCTCTCACCTATACGTGATCTCCTCTAAATACTGGCCACGTACAAAGACAATCATCTGATTCGTGTGCGAAGAGGCTCAAAGGCACAATGCACTAGCAACAGCCTAGTCTTTCTAAATGAAATCCTGGAACTGATGTGTTGCCAAGCGCAATATAGTGCGTGTAACAATGCTGCATTTGCGTAACTGTTGCACTATAAATGGAAAAAAATATATTTATTGATCGCCGTGATTTACAGAAATTGTTTGTTCTTTGCTCAACTTATTATTTGTAATACGAGGTAGAAAGAATAAACTACTTTCGGTGTATGGAAAGTAGTAGTTAGTTTATTATACAGTATTTCACGGAACGGTAAATTTTATTGCATTCGCATTCAACTAGCAAAAATCAGTTTTCTGATTGCATATCAAGCGATTGCACATTGAATTACAAGATTTATTAAGTCTCCTTAGATTGTTTTGGAAAGAGTGTAGACCATCTCTTACTTAGGATTTCTGAGGAAGCGCCGTTACTCAGAACAGAGATTATAATCACACTTATGGCGTGGCGTGCGGAGGGAGGAGCGGTCGATCATTGCGGAGCACATTTTCCAGGGGAAAAAATAATTTTCATTATCGCTTAGCTATCAGAGGCTGTATAAGCTACTATCAAAGATAAAAACCATATGTCAAGTTCCACTTGGTAAACCAAGTGAGACTCTAGCTCAACTTAGCTGCTTGGTCATGAGAAAATTTACAGAGCTACTACAACGAATCCGTCATTTCCGACCCCAAGTTATTGCACTCTGAAGAAACAATCAATTGAAATAAAGAAACGGGCTTGAGAATCTTCTAATGGTTTTTCGTGTATAAAGGTTTTGTCTAAATTCATATTTTTTCAAGCTTGAGCAGTCGATTCCCAAACTGCGTGTTTCGTTTGAAATGATAGCAAACTATTTTGGAATCAGAAAAAGAGGGGATTTGAATAATTCACTTTGAAAGCCACTACTGAGTACAAATATTTCGTCTCCCCGCAAAATAGATGACCAACGATTTTTCTTGCGGAAATCCCTCATTCAGCTCTCAATCATTGTACAATTATTACCCACTGAAATGAACAAGTGAAATGTATCCGTTTTAGCATTTATTCCATCCGTAAATGGGCTTGACTTAACAGATTGAATGAGTCGAGTGGGAGTAGAAGGACCACACTAATGCCATCGGATTATACAGAAAACGATTATTACCAATCGCCTCACCTGAGTGCAGTTGTACAAACACGATTTGACGTCTGCAACAGCTCTCTTGCACTTTTATTTTGTTTCACTGACCCAAAGCAATCCGACTCCTTTGCTTGTATTTTCGCTTAGAGACTGATGCTCCTCCTTGTATCGCGTCAACTGCAATCAGAAGGGGTTATTAGGTGAACGCTACAAACGAGGCTCCCGTTAATGGCGTATTGAAAAAGGTTTTTCCTGTGGTAGGCTAATTTGCATCAGATTTTCTATGGCGGTGCTCCCGCTCCTAATCAACGAACTACAAATTTATCACTGAAAGTGACGGGAAGTCACATGAATCTGAGTCATTCCTCGCACAAACGTTTATAATTTATGTAGCCCATTGCGTGATTAACGAATTAGAACTGGTATCTAAAATACGGTGGCTGTACACATTGTGGTTAAACTTCACCGGTTACTTCAGACGTATGATAAAGATAGGCACATTCAGATAAACATATTTTAGCATAGTAAAAAGAATACGGTTATCAAACAGGCTCCATGGTGGCAGATTGTTCACGTCAAAGTGTTTAGTCGGATCATATCAGACTTTTTCCGGACATGATATACCTACTACAATCTAAATGTATGTTCACATTTTTACTCCAGTACGATCGAAAACTGCTGCACCCTTCCGCGAACGCTTTCGTTCCGTTTTTCTCGTTGGTTCTCGTGCCTTCGTGCTTTAACACAAACGCTCGTTAGCCGGTACCGGTACTTTCTGTGTGCCACGGTACCTCAATAAACGTCTACAACAACCACAAGTTTCCTGGTTTAACCAGCTACAACCTGTTTGTTTTACGAGCTCGGGGTTTCCGTTCCGAAGCGCTTCACGGCCGGTTGTAGTCGATGTTTCTTCAAGTCAAATAAAAACCATTATGGGGTGAGGAAAAATCACATAAGCTTTGTTTCAGATCATTATAGGCGGATGGAGGCTGTGCAGCATGTGATGTTTGCTATGGTTGAAGTGTATTATGTGGGTCAAATTTGATAGCTTTCACTGTGGCCTCAATTGACGACTGCGAACCGAATAGAGGAGGGGACGACACAGCGACCGAGGTTGCCATTTGGTTTGGCTCCACTGGGTAGGAAACGATCGAATTGTTAATGATTATGATCCAAAAGCGGCAATACCAAGCAAACTATTCTTATTAGGCGAATATAGCAATTTAAAAATATCAGGAGGCCTTCAGTGCCGAACACCAACCTTTTAGATGTATTTTATGGGCTTCACATTTTATTTATTTATACCGCTGCAAAAATAAGTGTAACAAGTGACACGCTAACAAATCCGTTTGAGCTTAACAAGTACGATCATTAGTGTTGGCGTTTTCTCCGACCTCTAATAGATGTAAAATGATCATTATTTTCGAAAGTTTAAAGTAGCGTTCGTTTGTGCATTCCATAATCGCATCCAGTTTGACAAATATAACATGGTTCTATCATGCAAATACGACCGCATCACCCTTTGTTTCTCGCGAACTCACAAGCGCACGAACTGTGTATTATTGTTCCTTCTGGTCTTCTGACCATTTTTCTGATCCCCTCGCCTCTATTTTGAATTATGTGTAGCAAGAATTCCATTTCCCTTGCAGAAGTCTTCTCATTGTAGGGAGAGAAAAGTTTTACGGAATACTGAAGAATTTCAGCAGGCAATAAAACGTTGCGCAGTACTTCACAATTTTGGCTAAGTACGCTTTGGTGAATGAATCTTTTGGTGATTATTATACAGACCAAATCGGTTTGTGGAAGAAAAACCTTGACAGATAAATACTGTCAGCGGGTCGCCAGTCTTCATTTAAAGCGGTAGCTGTAGAACAGACTCGAAAGACACCTGTCTCCATCATCGGTGAATGTGAATGCACTTAGAGATATTTTACTGATGATAAACTAGAAATAGAAGTCCGGTTTGTGAATCTCTCCTCACAGACAGAGAATTCGATACCCAATTCAGCAGATGAAGTAGAACGGTTACCGTCCACCTTGGCAAACTGCTGTTACCAATGTCGTGAGTACATTCCACCTAATCGGGACTACTAATTCAAAAACATTTTCACGAGTGGAAAGCAATCGGAAGAGGAGACGACATAGTACTTAAGAAGCCCCTTGAGGTATCCGCAATAATAATCATGAATAAATCCGATTACATTCGCATGCTATCAAACATTTTGGTTAATGAGACTAAAATTGTTTATCTTCCCAAAGACCTTGACAGTACCTTGCATATTGAGAAAGAAATTAAATATAACCTCCGTTCGCTAAAGGTATAATGCCACTTAGATCCGTCCATTTGCAAAGCGATTAAACCCTGTGGATTCAGGATCACACTTCCGTACGGCTTACCAAAGGTTCGTAAAACGAGCCCATCTTTGCGATTCATTCTATTAATGTCACCGATAAAACGTACCGATGAGAAAACTAAAAGAACGGCTTCTGAAATGCCCTTTTGACCTTCAAGATATGTCTAAAGGAAATCTATTTTGTCAGATAGATGTAGTTGCTATGAGCTGTGCAGTAGGTCCGACATTAGCGGACGTAACCTTAGTCAAACTGGAGAAGTTGGTAATGAAATCCGAAGTTTCAGGTATGAAATTCTATTAGCGATATGTCGACGATATATTTTGCATAACCGACGACGTGAACCGATTGATAAACATCAGGCAATAGTTTACCAAGGCTCATAAGTCCAGACATGCCGCCCTGGAAACAGAGGAAGAAAACAAACTTGCACTACTCGACGTAGCTCTGCACAGAACATCTGATGATCGGCTTGAAAGAAGGATACACCAAAATGAGGCGTGGACAGTGAACCAAGTTTCACAGTTTTTGCGGCTTAGGCAAAAGATAAACTTGAATCAGTACATTGTTTCCAGTGTAAAAAAGTTGTGCTCCGAATCCACGCTTGCATAGGACGTTGATCAGGTAAAGCATTCTCAGGGTTCATCGAAAGAAACCTGGAGTAAAGACCAAAACGCGCACCCGGTCAGGACTTTATGAAGAAGAATCTGATTTTGAAACTGCTATTGAAAAAGAGACGACCTATCTTATTTGATTGGAGACGCTTGATGCTTGCTGTGAGTGGAGACTTTAATGCAGCTAGTACAACATGCGTTTACAGGCTAACTAATATTGAAATATCCAATATATAAACGTTACCTACACTGGCTTCAAATATGATTATTTATACCTTCAGCTGCGTTTGTGACGTAACCTTCATTAACCAAATGGCGAGGCAACTGTCCGAGCCGGATTAAAGAGCACTGTCCACGCTGGCTTCAATACGATGGAAGAGGTGTCACAAGAAATGCTATTCTCGCTCACCTAGCAGACTCAGGTCACCAAGTGAAGCATAAACCAACCTTCAACGTATCTATCGAATGCCACCTCGCCGATCCAACTCACTGCGCCTCCATACCCTAGCCGTCGCGGAAGTAAGCGGCACTGGTTTTTCCAGCCCAATTTAGGTGTATACGAATTGGCCGGTATCATTCAACTGTCGTAACCACAGATCTCTCGAGCGAACGACACATCACAACCTAATTGCAGTGTCGTGGTGACCTAGCGGTGTGAAACACGCATCACTCACCCCACATCCCTTTCCTTCTCGACGAATCACTGTGACTTTTGAATGAATGAATGACTGATATTCATTTAAACAAGTATCGCATTCTAGACAACGGTACGTTGCACGTTGAAGTGGAAAACCACTGAAATCGCATAGTATGATGAAAAAAGATTTAAATAGATGCGAACAACGGGCCACGAGGTCATCCTTCATCAGCAGTCAAATAAGGAAGTTGAAGTCAAAGCAAATAGAAAAATACTGATACAAATCTGAAATGATACGAACACTTGGGATATATAAATATGTTTTTTTCAAATATAAAGAACCCACCTGATTCCATTTTCACGAGCATCGGCAGCGTACCAATTACAAGTCAGGTCCATTGTACAAGTCCGACAGTTAATCTGCACTATACCCCCAAAACTTCCATTCCTCTATGTAAATATGCAAAGGTTTTCTGAAGAGAAATGAATTTGATTGAACAGTAAAATATGTAAGAAGATGTGAACCGTTTACCTGCCTGCTTCGCTTATATAAAGTTGGTTAGCGTACAGTTTAGTGTGAATGACGGTGAACATTCTGCATACACACTGTCGCCAATCGATCGACGAAAAGATGTGTTCAAGAATCCAAATAGAACCAATGTGACTGATGAAGAAGAGTATTAAGCTATCAGTCATGCTCCGATAGTGATCGCCTCCTCAGAGTATGCTTCCATGAAGAGTATCTGGAGTTATTTTGTTGTTTTAGATCACACCTTACATCACACGCTGAGCTCAAACAAAGGGTCTCTTCTGGGATGCGGGTGTTTTTGATCGTCGTTTGCCGTTTATCATTTTCTCAATTATATTTTTGGAATGTCGTAAATTTTCTCACGTTATGTGAAGTAAAACTTTATTCGACAGAACAGTGTGCATTACCTTTCAAACGATGTGTACGTCCTCCAACGATAATGGTCTTTTCGTTTGTGTCTGTATAAAAATATGCACCAGGACAGAACAAGGAAACGTTAAATAATATGTTACTGGGCAACGCTTATTTCGTTATTATAATACGGCAGATGTTCTGAAGCAAACCGTCCTGTTTGGAACTAGCTATCAATCGTCCCTTGGATGCAAAGCTGTTGGTAGCTCATTTTGTAATTGATCGGCTTATGGTAATTGATAATGGAATCCAATTGACCCTTTGCTAACAAAAACGTTGGTGTGCAATGCAACACACCTAACTTCAAAAACAGTGATATAGTCATAAGTGCCAAGCAGTGCACATGTTTTGGGGACCGGAAAAATCGTCAACGACACCCCCTTACTACCCCGGATTTAGTAAAATTAATTCAATCACATCAGCTCTAAAAATGCACACAAATTACCGCTCCATGGATCTGCTACTAAACAAAATGGTCCACAAATGAAGCAGCGACATCGCTCGTTTGACACTAGTCAGTGTTCAAATATGCTGAGAACCTAGACTGAGCCTGCTCAGGTCATATCAGGCAAAAGAAACATTCTTAGAAAATTAAAAGACTTATCAAAGAAGAACTATGTAATATACTAAAGTATTTGACTGAGCCCAGTCGATTTTCACAAGACCATATCACTGCTATGAATTTTGTGCCTCGTCGGCTTAGTCGCTTCATGTTTTGTTTCAGGCATATGAATTTCAAGTTCTTTGTATTCAAGAGCTTATGTGTGTTAGTTGATGACGTGAGGTGATTGAACACATTTTCGCTGATGCAGCACACTCTTCCCAGTTCAGAAGGATGTTCAGACGAGTGCACAGTGAACTCGAGTCTCCTCGAGATCATAACGGTTGTTCTGCACTCAGCTCTTGCACCCCTGGAATGAATACAACCTGAACTTCTATAATACATAGCATAGCATTTAAACACAACCACTATTTTTGATAGGCCAAGAACTGCGGATGTTTCCAAGGCTTTACAACGATGGCCAATCTAGGGAATATCAACGCCTATTCGAAAATGTAACGTTAAAAATTGTACAAAAGCAGCATTTCAAGCATCCATCAGAAAGTGACCCCGCGCTGCCGTATCCGAAAATATAAACGGATGTATTGGTTGCATTCGAATAAAACGTTTATTAAGGAGTCGGATGTAAATTCCATGGAATAACACTTTGTAACGACAAACCGGATGTTTAGAGGTCTTCTCACCGCTCAGTTCCTGATATCCGTTGAATTAAAAGATGATTTTACTGACGAGCAACGTCTTTACGATAGCGAATTTCATGGATATTGACATGCCTGTTTTACTGAATGAAATACCGTCATCGTTGGAATTCGGTTTATGTCTGGAAAGTGCTTCATGACATAATGTGTGAGAATTCCCGTACCGTTAGTTCCTGAACTTGCTGTTCCAGTTGAGCGTGTCGAACATTCACCCNGTATGCAATTCCAGTGACAAAATAGTATTCGGTAAAACCAATTGACGTCATCCGATTAAAGTTATATTTTTCTTGAATTTCGTTTGACCAATTCACTTTGTGTTTGCCACATTTTTAGTGCTATTTCAGCATTCCTTTTTGGCTGAAAATATCAGGTGATGGATCATTTGCACAGTAAATCTATTCTTTATTTCAAAGAGTTCAATAAATTGCGATGGAAATGTCTGATAACCGACAAAAGGTACTGAACAGTTGTTTCGTCCTGTTTCGGACTCGTCAACAGTGCGTACTTTCTGTGTCTCTGCTAGGACTCGAATCGCTAACCTTCGGGTTGGGACTTAAAACCCTTACCTCTGAGCTACACGGTCGACGGTCATCACATTGTGCAAATGGCTCAATCAATTTAGAGTATCAAGCTTGAANCGCCAGTCACTCTTGACGAACTGTTGACGAGTCCCAAACAGTGCTCTCTGTCGGTTATCACAAACATTTCCATCGCGTGTGAATTCATTACTTCGTGGGGAATTAATGATCTCCCAAGGAATGAAACACACACCATCAAGAGTGCCTGCTGCCTCTAAAAAATAGAATCGGCTAATCCAAGCTTGAATGTAAAGTGTACTCAACTCACTTCTCAAAACCATCGGTGCAATACTATGCCCAATGGGCATCCAGCACGTGTTCAG
>UZAN01048530.1:12346-23952 GCA_900618425.1 Echinostoma caproni | reverse complement strand
GAAAAGGTGAAAATTCCCACAATGTGACGGAGAGCGTGCAAGTGTAGCGCAACCAATCGAAGGGCGCGCGCAGTTGTATGGATTGATTAATCCTTAGGTAGTTTTGTGTGGTCTGTACCCGTGGAAGTCATGACCGCTTTCGACTGCTTTTAACCTGGTTGCCCCCAGCAGAACTCTTTCAAACTACTTCAATGTCTCTCGTGCTTGCCTATTATGACTGAAAGACCGCGTTTTCGGTCGAACTCAAAGGATCTTGTTGGGAAAATTGTTTCCAAAACCAAAACCGACTTACTCCGGTTTTCTTCTGAGTATCTCCTCTGTGTCTTAACCTATCTATTGCATTAATCAGTTTCGGTTAGACTCCTTAGGTGAGCAGACGACCACGTTCTATGTCAATAGGTCTCCAGTCAATGCAAACTCCTTTTGCTTTCTCAGAATTTAGGCGATCTTAATGGTTTTGTATACTATTCCTACATCATTTGCGTAGGAAATCTGTGTTATAAATTTATTTTCAATCTCTCAATAGGCTACTATCTTGATGCTTCCCTTAAGAAATAACTCTGCTCTCATATTGGGGCTATCGTCAGTAAAGTACTTTATATCAATACCAATGAATGCCAGTTTACGCTGATCTTTCGACATTCTGGGTTAAACAGTCAGGTGGTTTGGAATGAAAAAAACCGCGGATCTGCTCTTGCAGGCTTAGGAAAAAATTTTCCACACCTGAGATTATCAAGTTTGGATTAGCCCCGTTCGATTGTTAGGAGGCAGGTTTCTCTCTTTGGGAGATCGATAATTCTCCACGAGGTAATGTATTCAAATGAGAAGGAAAGGTTCGTGATAACTGACAAAGAACACTGGACAACTGTTTCGACCCGGATTTTCGCGGCTCGAGTCCTGACAGAGACACAAAACTACGCGCACTGCTAACGAGTCCCAAACAGGACGAAACAGCCGTGCAGTGCTCTTTGTCGGTTATCCCAAACATTTCCATCAAATTTTCCTCACTGTTCTATCGTAATTAGGTATCTATCTGGTCCCCGTTGACTAGCTCGTCAGATCAATATGTGACCATCACATTGAAGCTGGTAAAACACTTGCAACCAGAATTCTGCAGAACACCGCTGACCTATTGTATTAAGATTTGTCTGCATCTCACGCTGGATCACCATTCGTTCTTCACTCCCTCACGCACACACAACAAAAACAAACAACAACAACTTTTCTACATGTTTGGGCTATTATTCAGTTCTATGTGTGCCAATTACTATCTAATCGTGTCGTCTAGTTAAACATGGGCAATAAAACTATGAGGTTGTTGAAGCGTGCAAATCTTCTGATATCAAACAGCTTGTGAGAACCAATTCGAGTGAATCAATGATTCAACTGACCGTTTTTACCGCTTTTCTTGTGTCTATTGATCGACTCCCGCAAGGTTTCGACTGAAAGGGGAACCGCTAAACATTTTCGGACGGAGAGAGGGGAAGTGATTAAAATCCGTTTAATCAAAACGGTCTTTTTGTCAAAGTCACATTGAAGATATGAGTAGATTTGCGGCAGTTTCATTCGGCGATAGGGGACCGCGGTAGCGCGTAAGCTTATTTGAGTTTCAGCCGGGGTGCAGCAACATGCATCTAATTGAAATCGTACAGCTTACTGTGAAGAAGATCTGTATATAATAGTCTGTTGGAGCTATTGTGATCTGCCGTTTAGAAAATTTTCATTTGCACTTCGGGAAGACGAGGTGGCCAATCAAAGGACCGCTATGCAACACAAAATGGCGAAAATCAGGCGGCGGAGGGGTTTATGGGGATTTTACACACACACACACAAATGACCATGACTGTTTCACTGAATTGTTGTGCCAGGTTGAGGCCAAACTGAACAAAGACAAGTAAACAGAATCACTTTGACAAGGAAACCGGACTATTTGATTGGAACAGACCATCCTTCAGAATTCACCTACAGGCACATTCGTCAGCTCTTCGATAGTCAACCATACATTCGGAAGCACTAGACTTGGGTTTCGCTTTCATCTGGGCATATCCACCATCCTGTACGGGATTGGAAGTCCGTACTCATGTAAGGCGTGTGTGCTACCACTGTATTTACCAGCTCACGCCAGAACTGAACAGAATTTCCAGGTCATGCTCATTCAGATGTCCTCTTCAGTGATAGTCAATCAATTCATTGTCGGCTTGACAGCAACAAAAGGAGACACAGTTGACTATCTGTTAACTCTGATCGAAAGCTCCGCACCAGATTACGAGCTTTATGATGGAGTACTAGAGTAAACAAAAATAAAACAATCCTACAAAGTTCGCTGAACATGTTCCAATCATATTCTTCCTTCACCTTTTAATATCGTTGTTCTGTGACATTCCATCGATCAATCGATTATATTTTTCGTCCATTACAAATTAAGTGCTTGTGAGTTGAACAACAAAACATAGCTCAAATCCCGGAAACAATTATTATTATTATTATTATTATTAGTGTTAATTGTGGAGATTGATGGTGATGTTCTGTGTGCAGATAAGTTGCTTAACCGGATTTTCACATTTCCGCGGTACATGATGGTGACGGATGGAATGAGCCAATAGTAATCCTGTTTGATGCGCATAAAAAGAGCAATGTCACTGTCCAATATGATGCACTGAAGTGCCTTCTGAGATTTAATCGCGGACCTACCTATTCGCCTTGAAACAGAGACAGACGCACTACTGGTGGAGTGACATAATCGACCGTTAGTAAACAGCTGTTTGCAATATGTGTAAACATAAGCTAAACCTTGTTTCGGTCAATCCTCGCGTCAGAAAGTTCCTGGACAGCAAAATGTGTTCGTGTAGAATCGATTGAGTTTATTTCTGACCCGGACCAACTATTTTATACACCATTAAATGTGTAATTATTGACAGCGTTTTGTTTTTGCCTCGAAGGGGGAGGGGGGGTAAGTACTACGTTATAAGACTAGTATATTAGCCAATCAGAATTGTGAACCAATTATATAAACGATTAGGGTTGATGATTAAAAAGGTGGTGAAAGAATTTACCGAAAATTGTGAATAATCATTCAGATAAAGTTTCCAACGGATCAGTTGGTCATGCAAGTGTGCCAAACCAACTCGGTTGCCCCAGCCATCACATTTGTGTTTTTTTGCAGCGTGTGCGCACAATTCCATGATCAGTCTGATCTGCAATGGAACCATATGTTTCATCAACACAAGAAGACCTATGTGGACGGAATTGATATTGGCCATCAATTGCACGGGTGCTCTCATTCCGCTGGAAATGCACATTTATATGATCATATAAAACGAAGAAACATAAGAGTTCAAATGAGTCATTTGGACAAGGTGGTGTTGGACAATTCAGTTGCGTGATTTGTGTTTGGTTCAAGGTTGAAGTCAAGTTAGATGACGAAATGTGATATGGGAGTGAACTAGTCCGAATGATGTGGTGAACTAGGGAGACGGAGGGAATGATATGTCATGTCATGCTACTGTAGGGTGAGTATCATTACTACCACGACAAAAACAGTTGCGTCACAAATGTTTTTTAACATATAATTGCGGTTTCAAGCGATAAATAATTATCGCAAAGTCCGTGAACTTCGAGGCCTCGCAATGACTCGAAACGCTTTGGGTGCGTTTAAATGGTGACCGGAGTCTAACAAATGGCGGGCAGTCGCACTAGATGGTAATTTCCCTCCGCGAACACCAAACTGTTTCGGAATATGTTCACACATTCTAGTCGATAAATGACGTTCTGCCTTTCCAATGTACCGCTGACCGCAGATACATTGTCGGTGTTCGAACACCACTGTTTACGTAGCACTACACGAGTCTGGTGGGGAAACCGAACCAGCAATGCTGAGGTTAGGCGTAGAGTATTAGGTAATCGCTGGTTGGCACATGTGCTACGTATATCACCAGATAGGTTGCCACGGCGTGTGATGTTTGCCGAGGCAGGTAGCGATTGGAAAAAATGAAAGGCGATCAAATTAAGACCTGGTATGACGGTATGAAAACCCTGACCAAGAGACTGCTCACTTAGGTCCCGTTAAACTCCCTGGCTGGGGACCCAGAGGTGATGGTCACCGGTGGTTAGAGACACTGAGTGATATGGCTGGGTGTTGCAAACAGTGGAGTTCATGCATCTACTCATTATTATTGTAACTTCAGTCTATGTAAATGTGTTATCTTCGGCTTGAATCTGCTCTGAACATTCTAATTATCCTATACCACTACTCACAAGTAACTGTGAGTTCAATGAGAATAATCAATCGATCCTTGTAGGTATGTGGCAAGTCAGCCCGTATCCTGCATGGACGTCCTGACTTGGTGCGAGGCTTTAGATTGGAGTTAACAGATTGTCATCTGTGTCTCCCTTCGTTGCTGTCGGGCCAAATGAACGGACCGACTATCACTGAAGACAACACCTGAACAAACATAAATTGGCAATTCGGTTCAGCCACTGCATGAGATGGTTAGCACAATGGTAGCACACGCGCCTTCCATGGCCGATGGGTCCAGAATTCAAACTTCGGGCGGGACGGTGTATATGCACCACTGATGAGCTTTAATGAGAGCGAAACTGGAGTCTAGTTCTTCCGAGTGTATGTTTGAGTCGGTGAGCTGAGGATTGTGCGTGAAGTTGAAGTCCGAGGGATAGTCAGTTCAAATCAATCAAAATGGAGATAAGTTGGCGACACTGATGCCATAGACAACTGCATCTGATTCGTTTATGTTCACTGAATAAATTGGTTGGTAGAATTGCTGGCTTACTGCTCTTTATTTCTCATCTTCTGGTTTCTTCTTGTCCAGGCCACCGAAGATGATGCCTGCCTAATCTATTGGACAGTTGTTTAGACCAACCGTGTGTAATTCTGTTCAGTTTTGTTTTGTAACGAAGAACCCAAGGGTAGACTAGAATCAACCCGAACAAATTTTCAATTGTCAAGGTCAGTGTGTATGATCATGGTGTCCAGTTCGGGTTTTTGGGACACTGTTTTTTGAAAGCGAATTCCGTAGATATGATAGATGAACAAATTGGCTAATTTAGATGAAGAGTGTTTCGATTAGCCCATTCGGTTTTTCACAGGCACCAGGCCCTGTTGTGATGTTCGGTGTTCATCTGTGTCACTTAAAAAATACTAAGTGACAGTGCGAAACTGTTCTACCTGGAAAAAAAATAAATCAATTTGTTTATTGTTATAATTTGGCAATAGAGTAGTCGAAATTGAATGGGAAAAAGTATTAGAGTGAAAAATTTAACGTTTAAAAAGATATAAATATAAACTTCTATAAGATTCCCAATAACGACTGTACTTTGTAAAGTAAGATATGAATTTTGGATTACTTAGAATACTTGAGAACATAAAAATCATAAATCATTGGCATTTTCGACGGAAACTTTCATGCGAATTAATTTTAAGTAACCCGAGCCAAACAGAAAAGGCGGTAAAAACAAATTATCCTACCGTAGAACGGTTCCCAGTTATTGTCTTCAATATCCGTTTTATTTTCGAATTTCCGCCAATCAAAACTCTTCTCTTCATATACTACTGTTTACGTCCAGTCTTAAAACGTGACACATTGCATTGTGTCACGTTTTTTGATGATTGACGAGTGTATATAACATATTGCGACTGATTAATAAAAATGAAAGCACGTCACCAGTAGAGAGAGAGCTTGCTGAAAAATAGAGTTAACCGGTTACCATCACGATAAACGGATGAATTGCGTCAGCATCTTTTGGATGAATACAATTAAACAATATAATCAAACGGGAATCGACGCCCCACTATTTGCCAAATTTGCGAAGTTTGGTTATGCAACAACCTTTCCAAGGACGAAAGAGGGTCCATCAATAACTAAACATGTATCCTTGTTCCCGCAGGCAGAGGATAACCGTCACAGGTTAAAACAAATGACTAAGGACATCCATGAATGATTGGCCAAATCGATGATTCAACCTGTGATCGATGAATCAGCTGTGATGCTTGGCTTGCGTAACAACATTGTTTGTATCGGCTGAAGCAATGCTGACGTAAGCATACCGGGGAGTGTGAATTCGATTTTCGGCACTGATTGTCTGTCTGTACCCGCTCACTCAGTAGTATTGCTCAACACAGTCCCCTATTCATCATTTGCAACACCCGGTTTGCACATTTCTTTGATCAACCATTGCACAACAAGTAATCTTTTGTCAGTTCATTCATATACTTTAACCAAGGAAGTGTATTTTCGTCACAACAATCTTGTTTGCAACACCGTGTGACCAGTCCAATGGTTACAAGTATATGAAACCAGTTGTGTGCTTCCAGGGAAATTTTGTCCAGGCATTCACATGCTACTTATTATCAAATATTCTACCAAGACCATCAGGTCACATTTGTTGCAGTTAGTAGCATGTAACCCACTCACAAAACATCGAATCATACCAATGATTCTTCACTGGACTGGCTCTGAAAGAGCTGTCTTTCCAATGGTCACCCGGTTTTGCAAACAAGGTTGTTGTGACGAAAACGTTTCACTGTTTTGGAAACAGGGATAAGTTAGCTACGCGGGCAGTAGTCTTCAGTGGCCGGAGTGTGGCATGCAAAAGCGACTGACTTTAATGATCAAAAGTATAGAATGTCTCATATGACATGGATATAATAACGGTTTGAACATACCTATATTATGTCTATGCGTCATTTTCATAAATGAATTATAATGATGCTTTTTGCTGTGGCATTTTTACTTTACAACTGATGCACCAGCAACCATTGTCGAAATTGAGAAACCATACAATTAAGTAGCGCTTGGCTAATAGAAGATAAAACAAGTGAATATTATTAGTACAGAAATCTTGCATTTGATGTAGGGCAATGTCATACTTAATCCCCTGAATGAGGATCCAAATACTGCCCATCCAACTGCTGTCTCGCGAGATACCTCTTACAGCTGCTGTGATGATTAGCGGACGGGGCGAACCTCATAGCCCCAAGGACCCGCTGTTTATTGGCGGAAACCGGAAACCTGGGCCATGGGACTCAGAGTGGCGAACCACATAAAGGTTAGTCGTGGTATTGAACTGGACGACAGCGGAGCTACCTATCACCGAAGTCGGGTGGCGGTGGCAGGGCTCGAACCTCGGACCATAGGGTCCAAAGCACGCTGGTGGCAGCAACTAAACCACTTCACCAACACCACCAACACCACTGGAAAGAATGAAAGGACTGGCAATCGAACCAGGATAATTGGTGGTCTCCTTTGGAAGTGATCTCTCTTTTGACCAACATACGGAAGCAAATGGCCATCGAAAGTATTCTGCACTCGTTGGAAAACGACTAAAATTTGCAATTTAGAATAACACTCTCCCTGGATGAACTAGTGAAACTCGTCGAACCCTATGTGGAAACCTACTTCCGGTTCGACGGGACGGTGTGCCAGTAGATGCGAGGAGCTCGTATGGGCTCGTCAATTTCGGGTCTGCTTTCAAATGCGGTTATGAAGCACTCCGAAGCCAAAGCTTTTGAAATTCTACAACCGTGTCCGTGTAGTTTTCGGAAAAGGTATCGGAATCGAATAACACGAACTCGGACTCGGGCTGAAAACCCACTAAATAATGAAAAGTCAGGTAGGACCAAAACGAGCTGTGGATACAATTAATGCTACTCAGAAAATCATGCAAATAAATATCACAAACATCAAACAATCATTGGTCGATTCTTCAATGTCCAATCGACAACGATATGGTTCATTCGTGTGCCTTCTTGCATTCTACCAATCCGGTTGGTGCCACTTGCGGCCATAGGATTGGTCAGTTAATCCGTTTCTGGATTGGTTACCTGTAAGCTGTACCGTGATGCNGATGCGTACCTACTCGTTGCACGATTACCACGATACGGTGTGTAGGCGACACATTCGTCGTCATACCGATGGTCTCCGCCGCAGATCACTTCCATCAAATAATCACCTACCAGGTGCCTGGTATCAATCTCACACGACAGGAAGAGAGAGAGATGGACAACTCTCCCTCCTCTGTATCTCTCTCTCTCTCTCTCTCAAGAGGCAACCTGATGAAAGAACAGAAACCAAAGTCTACCGAAAACTGACCACGACAGTTCGAATCGTTCATTACAAAAGCGGCCACCCTTCGCACCACCTGAAAAGTTGTGTGCGAACTCTATGCCGCCGAGCGAACACACATTGCAGTACACCGAAGCTAAGGATGAGAAAGAAATCGACTCTTTCAACCGTGCTTATCTAATGCATATCCCAGGAGTCTTGTCAACGCGTGCATCACAGGGGTACAAATAAACAACACGTAAACGAGGGAATTTGGATAACGTTACCCGACATAAGCGATACATCGGTAGCCACCAAATGCATAATTCGACCGTTGGGAATCAAGGTAACCAGTAGACTAGTAGTAATTGTCAGAGCGTTTCTCTTCGACGGTAAGGGTCAAGTGGAATAGTACGAACAATCCAGTGTAATATATGCAATTTCTGTTCCCTGGGCTTCAATTAACACGACACAGGTGAGATAGACAAACGACTACGACGCATTCGCCTACACGAACACAGGCTTGCCCTCTGACGCGTTGATCCCAGGTCATAAATCTGGAATTGTACTGTGCACTGTGCACAGTACACTATGCAAGTCGAAGTACGGTCAGAAACGTCACTTGGCAACGGTAAAATCCGAGGCAATCAAAAGTATGAACTTAATCCTGTGCAAACAGAAGAAAATGGTTGTCGCACTCCAGTTACCTTGCCCGCCACCCATCCACTCACCTTCTCTTATTTTTTATCATTCACTCTGATTGAACTTGACAGGCATTGTTGTATTTTCACAATTAATCTCAATGAACCAATCACATTTACATTCTACATCCGATATAAACGCGCACACAATTGTAAATGCCTGAAGACGAAGTTACGAAACCAAGCTTGTTCGCTATCCATATTGTTGATCTTTTGATTTTAAAATAAGAATATTGTTAGATTTTTTCGATACTAATACAATCAGGGGGGGGTCCGAGTGATATATGATTGATCTACATTATCGTGTTAGACGGTGCTTTATTCTACCAGGACGCGGTTGCATAAAGAGAGAACGAGAGAGAACGAGACAGACAGAGAGAGAGAGAGAGAGAGAGAGAGAGAGAGAGAGAGAGAGAGAGAGCAGGGGCACAAATTTCGTATGCGATATTCACTCGTGAAAACGGTTCTGCTAGACAAACAATCTAGCGATCAATAGTTTCGCTTTTGTTCACTACTCAACCAGGCAGGTTCGTTCTGATCGACTGATCGATTTCTTGCTTGATCGTAAATCAAGGCAATCGGGATCGGTTAGGCGTGATGGATTGGTTGGACGTGACAGAGGACAGACACGACAGCACGTGACAGCACGAAACTGAATGTGTTTGTGTGTGCGCGCGCGCGCGCGCGCGCGTAACTATCGGGTTGATCATTACAGTATTAGCAATTAAGGTTTGCCAAACCAGTCAGTTTATCGACAAAACTCGGCACATACAGATTTCACATGTTGAACAAAAATAGATCATCAAATTCACACCATCTATCTAAATCCATACAACAGTGCAATCAACGCTTTTCACAGTCCAGTGACACGTTGAAAACGTTTCAGAGTGAAATCTGGTCAGCACGTGCAATAAACCCTGTCAACCAGGCTGTAACCATCCACAAAAGCTATTCACCGAAAGCTTTCATTTGTTTGGTTTTCTATTCAGCAACCGATAAGACCTGATAGACCCAACGGGATTCATTGATGACAAAAACAATTGTCGCAATCCGTGGGTATCAAGCCCACATTGTAAGTCGAACGTATTGTGAGCGGAATTGGGACGGGAACTGACAAAACTTTGCTTTGTTTTCCGAAACGTTTGTTGCAGTGGTATATGAATAGCTGTGCATGGACGAGGATAAATGTTTATTATGAATAACGTTCAGGATATTGGCAAATTGACGTACATACAACAAAATGTCCCAGTTGGAACGAGTCTTCAGAATTCTCACAGGCACAGAAGATAGTTAATGGAACTGTTCAACAGTAGATGCGTATTCCTGTAGTTACCTTACTGAACACAGCGATTCGATCATACTAATCTTGCTCTTTTTTGATCGCTGAAAGAAACTGCCAATCGCATCCTTTTGCGTACTACTCACAAATTTGAGTAGTACCTCACAACACTCTTAATATATTACTCTTTCATGACTAAATAAATAACCAATTAACTAACTAATTAACCAGATAACTAACAAACTAACAGCGAATGGAGAAGAAATGCCTTATTCTGGTGGACTGCTGACTGAGCCCCTAATTGAGGTATACATAGCACTGCAATATGCAAATGAAGCATCCCCGTTATCGTGAAATATTTCCATGGATTATTTATCAACAAGAAAAAATCACAGAACCAGATATCATTTCCATCGATCACACCAGGCATATTCTGATATTGTTGGGCGGTCAATAGTTGCTTCAAATCAGTTGATCTCAGCTTCAGTCCGAATTGAGCCATCATTTTCCAAACGATGGCGTGAGAAAATTGCGGCTAATCCGCCCGAACTGTATTCCGTATTGCTGGTGTGCAACCGTTTTCCGCTGCGATCATATTCAATCATCGTGATCGGTTTTCTCCTTCATTGTTTTGGTCTTGACGGAGAAATTCTGTTGATTTTACGACAAACTGGACTTCTGTTCACATCAAAGCACCTGAGTCGTCTTATTTTTATGTGCATATTGGCTTTAACTATATGCTAGAATCTCTTGAATGTTTCATTCGGTTTAGTCACGAATAAAAAAACACAGGCTATTTAGACTTCGTGTATGGAACCAATTCAAACGGTGACGTAAGAGAACTAGAAACATATGTGGTGTGCTATCCACGGATGATACCGGAAACTGAAATGCATTTCTACAATGCCAGTGATGCTGAACAAGTTCAATCATTGATTCTTCGTTTCGCGTTCAATTGTGAAACGTACTGCTTTGTGCGTCTTATTAAATTCCAATAACACGAATGTTAAGTCGCAACCAGTATCAGTCACGCAAAATAGATCGTCCACAGGTCGGTAGTAATGTTCACAATTATCAAATACCGACTGCAGTTTAGTTCTTCCCAGTTTTGCAAGGAAGACATTAGCGAGTAATGGAGACAGTGGTGATCCCATGGTCATCCCGTCTTGTTGTCTGTACAAGGTTTTACTGAATAGAAACCAGATATTGAGTGTATAACGAAGCAGGAGTTTGTGCACACCGTGCGGTTGTAAGCCAATATTAAGGTTGTTTTCTTCAATTTAATTCACTAAGGAATCGATGGTTTCTCCTAGTGGTATCTTTGCGAACAAGAACTCGACGCCTAGTGAAAACACTGTTTTGTCTTTTAAGTTAGCATCCTTTATCCGACATACGAAATCAAGCGTATCTTGCAGATTGTGTATGGCCATATGTTGTTTGACTGGCTCTTCCAGTAGTTCGGATAGCCAGTGTGCAACACTGTGGTAAAGCGAGTTTGTCATCGACGAGACGGGACGAATCGGAGTTTGCGATTTGTAAATTTTGGGAAGTCCGTACACCCTGGGAAGT
>UZAN01048530.1:0-11833 GCA_900618425.1 Echinostoma caproni | reverse complement strand
AAACCAGCAACTCTTAGTTCTTTCAGAGTGGTGGTTATTTGGTGCTCAGTTTTGTTGCATTAAGTCTTTCTTATCAGGATTACAGCTAAATTTTGATTCGTCATTCAGAATCGCTGTGAGTTTTGTCAATTTAATCGCATTTGTTTATCACCACTATTTCGCTTCCTTTGTCTGATCTGCTCAATATGACCTCCTGGTTATTGGATAGTTCTTTCACAGCATGTGAATGCTTTATTCTGACTGGTTTATGAAATCTTGGTTTAATTTGTCGGTAGGACTGACAAGCATTTACTTAAGTTCTTGAGTTGACTTAAGTTCTTCTAGTTCTTCATTGGATTTTGGCATCAGCCCTTGAGTCTGCGAGTAAAGAGTTTCAAAATGCATCTGACAGTATAAATTATATAGGTAGTTGATTGATGTAGAGGCAACCTATATAAGGAAAGAGACACTCGTAAGCGCCCACCCAGTTACTGCATTGAGAATGTCAGCTCGATTGGTGATGAACCGTTTGCAATACAAATACCAAGCTCGGCGAGCAACTGTACACACACCCATATATATATATATACATATATATATATATATACTGCACTGGCCGATGGTGATGCACTTAAGTATTTTCTTTCTGATCAAATTGAATTTCATTATATTTATCACCTGTAAAAATGCATCAGGTATGGACAATAATTTATATCTTGGTTACCCCGATTTACGTAGTTTCTAGGCTGCATGATTGTCATTTAAACGTGCCTGCCCTTGGTTGCGAAGATTAAATAATATTAACATGCAAGTCGCAAAGTGCATCAAGTATGAAAACTCAAAATATTCTAATAGAAGTGACTCAAGAATTGTCCCAGATTATTTCCATAGACCCTTGCTATCTCGGTTATTTGTTATGAGGCATTATTTTATCCAGTATATGATTCATTATAGCAAATCTACTGCATAACCAAATGAAATTCTTCCACAACCCAGAGAAATTGAATTAAATAAGGTTTCATAATAATAATAATAATAATTTATGTTTGATGTCTAACTTACTGAATTCGAGAAATACCAATTCAATCAGTCAGTCAACTTTGAAATCAAGATCATTTTTGTGCACTGTTTTGAATGTTCGCATTGTTGTCACCATAATGAAGCAAGCAACACTCGAAATCAAAAGTTCTCGTTATCTGAGTGAAGAATACAGAAATAGAACTTCACGGGTACACAAGCTGGGATTTTCCATATCAAATTATACCCAATGCTTTAAGGGTAACAAAAGCACAATTTACAGGATCATTCATGAAATAACAACAACCAGAACAGCTTGTGGAGGCCGTAAACCGAGTACATTCAAACAGGAGAACGACCTAATTTGTACTACCTTGGGAAAAATTGCAGAAAATCTTTGTCGTTTATACAACGAGAAGATCTTCCCTGCCACTCATACTCCCTTCTGCAAAGAAGATTGAAAATATTTCAAATGCGTCAGGAGCTTTAGCTGACCTCAAGCAGCCTGCATTGAACGTGCATCCAAAGCAGACCTGTATTGATTTTACCCGTGAATTGAATTCTCGACGTGAGTCATTTTGGCGAGCGGTATATTTCGCTGACGAGTGCATGATGTGCAACGAGCCTTTGAAAGCTCGCAATACAAGTCATTTGTGCTGAGAATTTCCCAAATGGACTTATTCCACCAAAAGTGCGATGCGTAATGGAGCACAAAATAGAAAATAACTTCATAACAAAGTTGATGGATCCAATGCCGAAGAGACTCGAAAAAGCCCCAAAGAACAAAGGCAGACCAATGGACTATTTGTGTACATAAATTTGACATCTTAATTATTATCAATGTTAATTTGTTTTAAATGAAAATTGTTCTATTCTCTTTAGTTAGCTCATAACTCACCACTACTGACGGACTATGGGTATCCTTTATAAACAAAATCATTCTGTCTGCAGAGTATAAACGATTCAGGAAAATCACGACCTTAAAGACTCTCCAAAGCTTGTTTATTATTATTCGCGAAAAAGATTTACTTCAGTATAAATGCTATTGTCTATACGAACCGACAAATGTTTCACAGGGACCGCTTGCTTCAGTTTCGATTAGATCTGTATGCAATGATATGCACTTATATTGTAACGTACAACAACTCGGAACTGACCAAACAAAAGTAAGCAATTGAAACCTCGAGGAAACGGGTTCGTACAAGTCATGAACTCTTTCCAAGAAGTAGCTGTTAACCCAAATGAGTGATAGTAGGTGTCTAGCGTGTTTCCGCCACTGTAAAGATTTAGTAATTAGTGTTCCCATCAGAATAGTTGTCCGGTTTGTGCTCAGTTTGATTGTGATTAGAAACCTCTTTCTTTGTCCGTTTCCTGATCATGATATGATAATAGTAATGTTTTCAAGTGGTATGCATGCATTCAGCATATCATTGTACAACTCACTTTCAGGAATGGGGTAGCAGTCACACCAAGGCTGGCTGTGAAAGCATTGAACAAAAAACATACAGCTATAGATGGGTGTCGAAGGTCGGAGTGGAATTCGAGACCTTGAGGATTCTGTTTTCGTGGCCTAAACACAAGTTTGATCACCACCACCACCACCACCACCACCACCACCGCAGCTATGTCCAGCCAGTATTGACCGTATTTTGGCATATCCACGGTGGCAAAAAATAATGCAGCCAGCCCTCCCCCACCGGGCTCAAACTACTAAAGCTGATTGTTGTATCCCGTTTGAATACTGACCTCTGATTCGTCGAATTGTATCGACCTTGGAACAGAGTAAGTTCGCATGATGTGCGTACGTGCGTGTGTTGACAGGCCGCAATGAACAATCAAATAATGTGCAGTTGACGTTTCACTCGACTGCAGGCCACAATACTGGCNTGCTTGCTTGCTTGATTTAGTGTTATCCAAAGTGCCAGTGGCTTCGCGATGCAATTGAAATTTCCATTGATTTGACATGATTCGAAGTGTTTCTGGAGTTTTCCTGCACACATTAATCGGTGATTCATGAATGAGTTAGAGCGTCAATACGGGTAAAAATCGACATCGGCGAAAGAGTGGATGAAGTGTAGTAGTAATGACAACTAGGTAATTCAAGTCAAGTCCAAAATCGGTTTATTAATCCTACTGGATGGATTCTCAGCTTCTTGCACTCCAGTATCATTTATCATCGTATACAATCACAATGAAAAAGTGAAAAACAGCATCGTAAATTCAAAACTTTTTCTCTGTTGAATGTCTTTTGAGCCCGAATTCTCGAAAGATATGGGATGAAGGACAACCGGTAGGTAGTGGTACTAGCATCTACAAGTTTGTAACGACATCCAGTTACAAAAGTAGATACGTGTTGTTTAAGTTCTGTGTGTAATGAGTGATGATACATTTTAATGATGACTGTTGCATAATGGTGGTAGTCAAAGTGCTTTGCGTGACATGTTTTCAAATTAAATCTCATCGAAAACACCTTTGAATTCATAGTCTTTTACTTCCAAACCGGTGACTTAAAATAAGCTGAGATATACATTTTACAATAAGTAGTACATAATTGATTAGACGAAAATTTCCCTGGAAGCATGTGACCGGTTTCGCGGGTTTTATCGCTCGTCAGGTATGCGTATCCAGTTTTCCTTTGTCAGTTCAATCATATGCTTGTACTATGGAAGTTTATTTTTGTCGCATTAACCTTGTTTGGGATGGACAGCTCTTTCACAACCGGTCCTGGGATGAAACAAGATTAGGATTCAATATTTTGTAGGTCAGTTGGATGGGGTAAGAACCGCGAAACCGGTCCTGTGCTTCCAGTGAAAATTGAGCTACTATAATGTAGACGGTCTTTTGACTTACACAATCAGCTAGAGGTGACCTTTTCAAGCTTTTCGACTGTGAATAACTGGGCAATTTCATTTCTGACCATATTGACGATGGGAGTTCTGTTTTGTTTTTTTCTTTTGTGGTCTACTCGAAGAAATTCATATTTCCATAGTCCTATCGAACAGTTTTTCAAAAATGCTTGCATTTGTGATCCGATGGGGGAAAAGCTAGAACTCGGGTAAGTGTTCACCAATTCATGTTTACAGATACCGTGTTTGATTATGTTGAATCGAAATTTCATTATCCGGAAGTGCTAGAGCCAGGCTTTTTGCTATGTTTTGAGTTCCAGAACTGTGTTTCAAGTCAGCGATTCAGTTGATAAAGGGAAGGGAAATGATCTTACAATATTTGTTTTTGTTCCGTATTGACACGTTGGATGAATAGGGTCAGTTGTTTACCAATTATTTCTCTCGAATTTCCAGTACCGATGAGACAATAATCATACGGGTTATTGAAAACTTGTCACCGCTTAGGGTGAATGTACTAATTAATGCAGGGGAGAGGTGGGGGTGGTATGGTACTATAAATTTCAATTCTTTGTGATAGGGAAAAGATCATTTTTCCCAGCAAAAATAATTATTTTTTGTTCCTATTTTTCCAAATATCTTTTATAAGTTTGAATTTCCGGATTTTGGCGCTAAAATGCACTCATCATCAGCATCACCGGTCGTATTCGATCTTCATGGGTCCATTTCTCCATTACGCACTCCTTTTGAGCTAATTTCCAGGATCAGTCCCCAAACTGTATTAAGGCAGACGAACTGTTCACAGTCTTCGCCATTTTGGTCGAGCCAAATACATAACCTTGCCTGAAGGCCTGTCTTTCGTGCTCTCTCCCTAGTCGGACTCGGGGATCGTACTACTTTCGCGGGGCATTTTCTTCCGGTTCCATTGGAATTTGCGTTGGGTTCCGCAGTCGAGCGCACTCGTGTACTGTTTACTTATCCTCCTGGTCGCTACTGCTTCCACAGGTATCGTTGGGTCACAATTCGTGCTAGTCACGTCAGTCTGCCCATTCCAACGTTATAACACTTCAATTGACGTACAATCAATGATTATCAACTGAGCCCGGAGGGTGTTCTCTTAGCTCCTTCACCAAGTAAAACAATCCTACGTAAATATGGATCTGCTAAATTTTCTGTTCATCGCTGCAAAGAATGATTGATTGATTGATGTGGATAGCTGTTGTAACTTACCTATTGTTCTTTGTCCATTTCCACGTGTTGATAATTTAATTTCACTCGATGAATTTCGATCGGTAAGTGTGTTATTCCCCTGGGCAATTCTCAACTGAACCTGAGGACAGAGCGGACTATGACATTTAGTCCGGTCCCGTCTGAGTGTACCCGTTCAGTTTAATGAAATGGTCCTTGCAGATTTGGTGAAGCAACTATGCTCATTTTTAGACACAACCCAATCATGTCGACAATTGGATTTATTTAAGTGCTTAGTATTGAACGACTGAGCTATGGTTATTCCCATGATATCATTATTTCTATCTTGCACACATTAAGCTTTTTCCTGCTGCAAAGATATTGCAAGAATTTTGCGTTCTGCCCATGAGGTCCAAGGGTTCACGATCCCCAGTTGGGTCAATGGATTCGCAGTACTGCTAATGGGACCTAGCAAGGTCGAAACAGTTGTGCAGTGCATCCTAGCTTCTCAGTTCACGCTTCTTTGGACATATACACGATGAATTTCCCCTTTGATAGTGGGAACCGTTGAAAACACGAAGATAAATTTGGATGAACCGAGAACCGTTTCGTTTGCTTTTACAGAAAGCATTGCTCATCTGGTTGTCTCTCTTTTGTGAAAAGCAATGTGCCTCTGCAAAGCTCGGAAAAATGGATTATGCCAATCCTTTTGCCATCCTTCATTCGATCAGAGCAATTAGGTTGTTCAGTTTTCATGGTCGTTCTAATAGTACACGCAAGTGGTCCCGATTGCCAAATCTTGTCATGTGATTTATGGCTTGCTGATTTCGGGGCACCATTTGGCTTATTTGATCGACACAGATATTATATATGGCCAAATCAACATAGCCTCCAAAAGCCTTAGTATGGTCGGGGGGTTGGTGTCTTGGTTTACTGCTGGTCACCCTTCCTCCCACGTCAGACCTCGCTTGGAGTTCGCGAGCGCCGCGGCATATCCCTATACAACTGCTGAAATGGTGAAGCTGGAGAGAGTCCAACGAACTGCCACCCGTATGATTGCCGAGTTACGCGGGTGTTGCTACACCGAACGATTGCATGCGACTGGATTGTTTCCGGAGTCCTATCGCCGAGTACGGAGTGATATCATCTGTGTGCGACGCATTCTTCGCGGTGACATGGGTCCAGATTTGATGGAGTATTTCCCTTTGCGCGAGCAGGCCAAGACTCGTGGACATGGACTTACGCTGTTGAAACTTTCGTCCGTAGGATTACCTCTTCGGTTCCGGCTATCGCGAAGGGTAACCAACCTTTGGAACTCCCTTCCAGCTGACGTGGTGGACGAAGTCAATGATAAGATGTTCAAGAGGAAGCTCGACAGCGTCCTGCGAACAATGTGGTATGCAGATCTATCATGAATGAGATCTTCGAGTCTGTGGTGATGAGGCTCATACGGGAAATCACCCTCTGCCTCTAATTGAAGAACATTGAACATTGACACGGTTACACACTCTCTCCCTCCTTTCCTATTTAACTTAGTGGCCTGTTCTCCTATACAGCGCAGAAACTTGGACATTAAGGAGGCAGGTTAGAGATAGACTGTCGGTGTTTGAACACTTATCTGGTGGAGCAGCCGAACGAGTAATGCTGAGGTTAGACGAAGAGTTTTAGGTAACCGCGGTCACCCACTGGAGCAAGTGGTCGACCTGTATAGATTACGTTGGTTGGGGCATGTGTTACGCATGTCACCAGATAGGTTGCCACGGCAATCGATGTTTGCCGAGATAGGTAGTGGGTGGAATAAAGCCAATGGTGTTCAGCCTATGACCTGGCACTAGAGTATGAAACCACTAACCAGGGGATTGGGTCACATAGGTCCCGTCATGTTTCCTAGATGGAGACCTCAGGATGATCGTACCCAATGGTTAGAGACACTGAGTGATATGGCTGAGTGTCGTAAACAGTGGGGTTTGCGCATCCTCTCAATTTCTTTGCAACCCTAGACCACTGATATAAATTTTCTCTTTGATCCCACCTTCAACTTCCCTGTCTTTCTTCTAATGTGCATCTAAATGGGCGGCCAAAAGACAGCAACCAAAACCGGCGCATGAAGGTTCATGGTTAATGGTTGTATAAACTGAACTGAGCTGAACGTTCCCGCAAAGACTAACACCTGTGACTTGTTTTTTACGAACGATCAACACAAAACGATCCCATTGCAGTTTGAGACACAGTTTCGTCGGATAAAATTGCAACTGTGAATTCTACTCAGTAGTGCGCTTTCGTCTTAATACTTTTCCGTAACAAATTTGAATAAAGACGTCAGAAACAAATGGGTTTACACAATGCATCTGGACACACGTGTATATTGTAGTTAAATTGATTTGTATAGTCAGTGAGATGAAGGTAAGTAAGAAGGTAATCACAACGGACAACAAGAAACAGTAACATAAAGAACGGGAGAGTGTGATGCTTAGTCACCAACGTAAAGCTAATGTGACTAACCACTCACGGGTTTGAGGGTTTAAATTTCTAGAGCCTCGGCAAATTTCCTTCACTTTGTGTTTGTTGTGTTGTAGATTACCTGAAATGCGTGAGTTGGAGTGATTTTGTCCTTTTGTTCCATTACACGGATGAGGCAAGAAGAAATCCTTTATGTTTCCGCTCTTTCAGCTCGACTTAGAAAGTCCAATAGATGATACCCATAAAACGCAATATTGGGAGCCAAGAGCAGCCACCGACAACACAGTAATCCGGACGCCTGATTGGGAAAAGCCATAATGTGTCCTGTGAAGACTGGCCTGGACTGAGACAGAGTATCTGGACGGCAGTTACACGGTGCGCTCACAGTAATGCATTGGCTTTCAGAGCATCATTTTCTTGTAGCCACTGGTCAGTATGCATCTTCAATATATATATATATATATTCAGATTGAGATTACCAATTGGAGGTAGAGTTTTTGCAGGTCAACTATTCTACCGGATTTCTGGCGTTGTGGTTTTGCAGTCCACCATAAACGGGTAAAACACGTCTGTTCAACGGTATCATCACATGCCCAGATAGTAACTTGTATTTTAACGTATTGGAACCTGCCGCTTGACGCGCCTCTGGTTGTCACTGGTCCTTTGTCGTCCAACGGAAACTTGTCCGTGCTGAGAATAAGGACAGATGTCTTTTTTATGCATATTACATATATATGTATTGTTTAATATGGGTAATAGAGGATTTGATTTCAATTCAAAGGTGAATTCATCGTGCATACAGCAAATGAAGCGTGAACTGAAACACTAGGAAGCACTGGACAGCTGTTTCGACCCGGTTGAGTCTCATCAGTAGCACTGTGAATCCATCGACCCAACTGGGGATCTTATGCAACAAAATAATCAAGTTGTGAAAGTTTCCAACCGAGTCATAGTTCTGGAGGTCAGTGCTGAGGTGAGCGAGGACGGATACTCACAACAAGCTCGCACTGATGGGCTGTGCTATATCGTGTAAATTCCAAATGAGAAACGGTCTGATGAGCTGCCCGGTGGCTCAGTGGGTAGCGTGATTGCGTTCTGCAATGAAGTCCTGCGTTCGATCCCCAGTAGGTTCGATGGATTCTCACTGCTGATGAGATCCAACCAGCTCGAAACCCCTTTTCCACGCTTTAATGGAATACAAACTGATTTTTCTAGCGTGATGTCCGAGTCACACTACATAGAAATATGAAACTATGAAACCTGTAAAAAATTAAAACAAAATCCACTACTCACAAATAATTGTGTGATTTAGATGCGAATTACTAACCCAGGCTAGTAGGTTTGTGATAAATCTGCCCGTAACCTGTATGAAAGACCTGATTTGGTGGAAGACGCTTTTGATTAGAGTTAAAAGTTAGTCAACTGTGTCTCAATTCGTTGCAGTCGCGTGCGCGGTACAAAAAAGGCAAGCGGTGTTCATGCGTGGGTTCGAATCCCACCGAGGCTACTGAACTTTTCACAATCGACATAAAAATCAACGACCTGATTTGGCAATTCTGTTCAGCCGTGGTACGAGCTGGTTGGCACAGTGGTAACACAAACATACACCTTCCATGCAATAAATGACTCCGAAGTTCCAAGCCTGAATCGGGGAGCGGGTGGGTGGTAGATATGCATTATTGATGAGCTCGAATAAGAGCGAAACTCGCATCTATTGCTTTGATTGTATAGTTAACTAGAGTTAAAGTCTGAAGTGTGATCAGTTCAGATTGAAAACAAGATCACCGGTTGAATCGCGTCAATCGGACACAGCTCCTTGTGCAATGTAGCAGACGCCACCGATCAATATGGGAACGGATTGTTGGGTTCATTTATGAAACGCCTTTTACAGGGTCCGGTCCGGTGAGGTCCTTCATTTTGCCCTGTATTTGTTTCGCTGATATCTGTCCGCAAACCAGCCCAGATGCATGACAACACTGCGATCGATATAACTACTCAGGTCACACTGCATCTCAACGTGTCCGTACAAAACGCATGTGGTAACCACGACGAACACCGAGATAAGAAGAACCCGGCGCTGATATTACCTGAAGACAGAAAAAACATGGGCATACATGAATGAGGATAGGCTGTCCATCCTCTCCTCATCTATGATTACATATTCCTTCGTCTGCACATGTTCGGCAAGTTATGTAGGACGAACGATAAGACAGTTCTCACAAAGGANAGACATTGTTGTATTTTCATACTTAACCTCAATGGATCGATCACATTTATGTCTACATTAGATATAAACAAACACAAAACTGTAAATGAGAGTAGTGGAGGATTGGATTTGTTTACATGATGAATTCGTCGTGTAAATATGACGTGAACTGAATGACTGGGAAGCACAACTGGACAACTGTTTCGACCTGGTCGGACCCGGTGGCCGAGTGGGTAGCATGCTTGCGTTCTGCTTATGAGGTCTCCGGTTCGATCCCAAGGTTGGGTCGATGGATTCGCAGTGCTACTAATGAGACCCAACCAGGTNCGAGATAAGAAGAACCCGGCGCTGATATTACCTGAAGACAGAAAAAACATGGGCATACATGAATGAGGATAGGCTGTCCATCCTCTCCTCATCTATGATTACATATTCCTTCGTCTGCACATGTTCGGCAAGTTATGTAGGACGAACGATAAGACAGTTCTCACAAAGGATCAGAGAACATAAACCGACTGGGCTTAGCACGGGTTGCAAGAAAACAATAACCAGTGCAAGTATGGCCTACCTCGCCGATACCAAGCATCAGCCAGACAACGATGCATTCAAAGTCATTTACAAAGTGCCCCAAATATAAATCGAATTACGTTCGGAAACGTCACTTAGTAACAACGGAAGCTGTAGCAATCAAAATCATGAACCCAACACTGTGCAAACCGAAGAAAATGGATGCCACACTCCATTTTCCACGGTCTCAACTAAACCTATGTGATGACCCGAGCCATGACCTCAGTCATGTTGTGATGACGCAACATGGCGTGACAAATGGCACACGTGAAAAAAGGTCACCGAAAATTCCAGAATTGACCTTTGTCCCCCCCCTGCCCTTCGCCCACTGTCCCCATTTTATCCACTCGCCTTGATTATACCTGACAGACATTGTTGTATTTTCATACTTAACCTCAATGGATCGATCACATTTATTTCTACATTAGATATAAACACGCACATACACACACAGCTGTAAATGTCTGAAGACGAAGTTCCGAAAACAAGCTTGTTCGCTATATTGTTTGTCTTTTGCTATTCTTAAGGGAATCTTCAATAAAAGCTGTATATTCTTTCTCAGAATACGGAATGATAGGCAGATAGAACGCGATAGTCTGGAGGGAACTGCTCCTAAACTAGATGTACTATATTCGATAACACGTTGATTGATTAACAGAATTCAGCTTTCAAACGCATTTGTTCGGTCACAAAGTCACGCAAATAAGACTATCGAACAGACGGTATATGCGTGACAGAATGGGACTGCGAATTGCTTGACTTGTAGAAATGCACGAGCAGCGCGCGCGAGAGGGAAAGAAATACATCAGACCGCAGACGAACGTGTAAGACGGTGGAAAGGTGATCAGCATAAACCACAGAGATACACGAATTAGACTATTGTAACCTTTCCTTCTTATTGTGCTCTGCTATTCGTTTACGAATGATTTGTTTAGTCACAGCGGTTTTTTCGAACAAATCATGCGCTCACTACTAAGGGTGCGTTTGAGCCAAGTCCAAAGTGTTTGTTCAGGGGGTGGGGGTAACTCTTCTTCCCATCCAACTGAGTTCTCATTTTTGTTCTGAGTCTCAGCTTAACCGGATGCTCAGATCCGTGGTCTTCATCAAGGAAATAATTCACTTGATTCTTCTGCTCGATTGCCTCTGTACTATCTTCTTATTTGTTCTGCGTGTGACTGACAACAAACAATTCAGTCACTTCGGAGATGATGAGGACCGAGGAACGAGCTCAACAATGATAGTCATTATGTGTGTGTGTGTGGAAACATGTTGCCGGGGGAATAGGAACCATCTATCACTCGCTGCAAATTCACTTTAGCAAGCAGATTTGTGTATGATTTTCAGCAACATTGGTTAAAAAAGAATAATTTTATTAGGTACGGGTTATCACAGTCAGTTACCGTGAGCTTCGTTTTGTGTTTATTGAAAACCTGATCGTTTACGCAAGCTCAACTATCGAAGGCTACCGTATGGCCAAAGTTAAATGACGGATTTACCGAATGGGAAAAGTAGGATGGTATCTGGCGGTTGTGAACGTATAACATATCGGGTTGACCAAATCGCCTTCAGCATC
>UZAN01048529.1:0-18909 GCA_900618425.1 Echinostoma caproni | reverse complement strand
CAAACACACACACACCGTCCTTCTATGACACTGTCGACTTCAGATTAGTAAGTTTAAGAGAGAAAACGAGGTGAAAACCGCGCATCTTTCATTCTGAAACGATTTCGAGGAAAATAATGTTTCATCTTCATGCAAAATCGACTTGGAGTAAGCGGGAGTAATGAAAATACAACGATTAGGTGGTGTGCATTCAATTTTCTCTTACAATGCATTTCAATTGTTCCGATACTTCTGGTTTCCGTTTTAGACCACGCTTAAGATGAATAACATTCTCGAGCTAGTACCGATCATAAATGTGATCTGTTGGACCAAAATAAATTATACCTTGTGCCACCCTCCCCTCCCAACCTCCACCTAACCGACTGACCGTTCACATTCCACTGTTGATGATCATGTTAGTATGAAACATCCGACCGACCCTAGGCGAGAAGCTGATCGGATCAAGTGTGAACTATGTGGTAGACGTTTGGATCACGTGCTATCGTGATAGAAACAGTTCGTGCCCCCTCGAAGACGCTCGTAAATTAAATTAGTGGACTTGATTTGACTGCTAAGATTGCATGAGGATTGTGACTGGTTGCTTTTCCCGGTTTTTCAACAATTGAGCATTCCAGGTGCCTGATAAAGCAAGATAAAAGGAGAGACAAAGCTAGCGCTAAGATGAGCGAACCATGGTGTTTACCACTCACTATTTTGCAAAGTTACGTTGTATTATACTGGTTATAAATAAGGAAACAATCTGATCTACTGCCCGGTGGTCAAATGATTTGTACACGGAGAGCACGAAGTCAGACGCGTGCTGGAAACCAGCATTTTGGCCTCTACAGACGCACCGATCAATCACAGAGGTGTCCGCAGGAACAGTTTGTATCCCATGACCCCGAAGACCGTCAAGGTGATGCAGACAAACTCGGCTATCCTTACCTCGGAACTTGTAGTTGCGAACTATGCGGAAAACAGCAGAGAAGTCCGCAACAATTGTCGCGTAGCTTTTGTACTGTATTCTCTCTCTCCCTCTCTGTAGCAAGGCTATGAAAGTGATGTGAATCTCTCTCGGTCGACGTTTGTTGTTTTTCTGACTAAGGTTATGCAAAAACGAATGATGCACATAAAACGTTTTTCTTCTGATGCGGTTACAGGGCTGGAGAGTACAAATGCTATTGTGTGACACGTGTATCGGCCCCGCCCTACCGTTTCACATGATCCCGGGGGATCGCCTTGTGGATGCATTTCATTTTTCCGTCTCAAGTTTGAGCTAGTCGTCTGGGAAAATCTGTCCCGAGTACAGGGCGGAATCGAGGCAAAGTGATTATAGAATTTTGTAGGTTAGAAAATGAGCAATTTGATATCAGTCAGGCGTCAAAAGTGATTTCATCCGAATTCCATACAGCTTCACAGACACCAAGCATAGTGTGGATTACGCTGCCTAGTTTAATTGCATCTATTGCCCACTGTTGTTATCATTTTTATTTTTCAGCCTTTTTCACGATATTTCCGCCTAGATGAAACACAGCAACGGTGCCTACAACTTTACTATGTGCTTTGTCGGAAACAGTCAAGTGATCGACTTATTAGATTATTCTATACACGCCCCATGTTCCTTCCACTCGTCCTAACAATTCACCGATGACTATGAGATTATTCGGGAATACCAAATCCCTATTGTTGCTACCGACATAATGGTTTGGAAAAATGATATTCAGTCATTATCAGAGTCCCGTCCTCCTCGTTGGAATCTACTCCGGAAGTAAAAGTTGGACGGAAATTTCTTCCAAAAACGGCTTCATCAGCCAATCCTGGGAACCTGATTCAGCCATCCAATATCGCGATATAAAACTAGCAGATATTTATGCATGTCTTAGTGATTGAACAGACGTTATTCAAAGTGATTCGAACTACATACCCAAACGGTACACATCAGGGTGACTTTTAGGCACAAACGTTTCGTCTACGTACTAATGTTTAACGCTGAATTCTTTTCGCATAGTGATCCTGAAGTCTTTAGACGGAACTTCATTGTGATCAAACAAATTTGTTCAATCTGCGGGCTGTTTGCTTGTTGGGAGGACGTTTGAAAAATGGATTAAACATGTTAGCACCCAACGGGCGGTTTCTGCGAGACTACTGGTTGCCAATTGGCAGTGATTTAGGACTGGAAAGAACTTGACTTTTCATCAGAAATTGCTTCGTTGCCCATTGTCCGCTGTGCGTTCTTGTCTCAGGTATTCATCTAACTGTTTCCCTCGCACTACTGTAGGCATAAATTCCAAGTACGATTATAGTAGTATGGATTTTTTGCAGTGATTGTGCAGCTTGCCTTGTACTCACTCCTCACTGGGACCTCTTCTCATTCAGCTATCTCATCTTCTTCAAACGGCCTCAGTCAATGCGATCAGCTTCATCTGCTCATCTTGCATAGAATAGAATTGGTGTTCTATTTTCGTTTGACGGATGAACCCGAAAATAGTGGAACTGATACGGTCCTAATTTCATTCCGTCCAAAAGCAACGCGATCAGTTGAGCATTTTTGGTTGAAACGTCTGGGTAGCCGACGCACAAACATTGTGAGATTTGTGCTGCTGCTGCTGCTGCTGCTGCTGCTGCTGCTGCTGCTGGGGAAATGCCGCAGAATTTGGAGAATTCGACACATCGTCGTGTGTTGGCCTTGTTCTCACAATCAGTTTGGGCTCATTTTCTACCTGAATGGAATTAGAATGAAATCCCCCATGAATATTGAAAAACCACTAGTTTCATTTTATCACCACCATACCTTCCTGTATTGTCGACCGTCCCAAAACGATAGATATAGTAAAATGAAATGAAAAGCAAATCAGAAGGTAATCAGCGAAAAAGAAAACCCGGGGATAAAGTACTTCCAGAGCGATAGAGGTTCTCACAGCATTCAATTAGCAACTTCAGCTTGTTAACCAAAGCGCGAGCTGAACGAGGTAATCGACAATCACGTTGAATCTTTATGCCCGGGGTGAATAATTTCATATTTGGATAGCGGTATTTTATTTCACGCTTCATTTGCTCTGTACACGCCGAAATATCTGAAGAGTTTAATCAGGCAGTCAATCGATTAATCGGAGGTTGTTTTATATTGTAAAGGTCAGGAGACAAATTGCACCCTGGATTATTCACCACTAAAGGGTTCTGAAAAGCGTTTACTAACCTTTACACGGTGAGTTCGGTTGGAAAAGTAGTCTTTCCAGCGTATGAGCATGTGCGAGAGACAAAGGAAAGATTCTGTTTCATTTTTAAAGTATCTATCGACGGAGACAAAATGTCAAACAGAAAGAAGTAATTGAGAAATAGAAGACCAACAGACCTGAAAGAACTCTCTAGAAAACAGAAGCAGTAGCAAGAATCAAGGCTTTTGCTCGAACAGGGACTAGCCAATGAGGATTACAATCGGTGAACACAGAGGGTTAGCGATAGACAGTTGGGTTAGCTTGTGTCCGGTTCCTGAGGATGGCAGTCAGCTTCTTATTTCTTACTGAGGCGAACATTTTTTATCTAAGTAAAATAAGAGGGCGATCGGTGTTGATGACAGACGAGCTTTAGGCTGACTACGAAAAGTTTGGACAACGGTAAATCGGTCTAAAATAGAATCTCATCAGGTCGGGATGAGAGATATGGATTATTTTAACTATACCCGACAACCGAGAACGATCGAGGAGTCAAAATACAGTATCGTCGCGCAGTACGCAGGTGAATGTGTAAGAAAACTATGCATCCCGTATTTTGCTATGCAAGCAGCAAGCAGCAAGATGGAAAATGTACTATACAACTTCGATCAAATAAATATGCATTTTCCCATGAATTTTGTTCTCTCCTCCGGAATTCTATCTCCGACGTAGTTAGCAAAATCATTCAACGCAAAATAAACAAGTTGGCAAAATTCCAACGAGAGTTTTGCGTTGGCCTATAGTGAATTAGTGGAAATTGTAGTCCGTAGTCAAGACAAACTCAAATTTGTATTATGATTATCCGTTTACCGAATCCGCTTCGAAAAATATTGTATGTATCTTAGACGAATCAAACGCTGGCCCAGTGTCATCATCGCTTGAACGTTTCCCATTCCGAATCTCCCACACGGCGCATCGTTTCACTAGCTGATTCTGCTGTGCTGATTCTCAACCAACACTTATGCAGCATCGGATTCAGAACTTATCCGCATTCAATGCCGGCCTGAAAATCACACGACCGATCGGGTTCATTTATCGATTGGTCGGATAGTCGGATAGCCGCAACAAGGGACCTGGTGCTTGCCCAGCTAACCCGAGCGAGAAACCACACCTTGTTTACAGCCGCGAGTCTTGGGCGGGCCTAGTGAACTTCGACTGTACAACAGGCTTGTCATCACCAGACGGATGAACGGAACTTGACAACACAAGAGCATCACAAAAAGTACAAGACAATGTGAAACGACGGAGCAATAGCACCATCGTACTATCCACATATCAAACTGACATCTTAAAGTGATATTCGGACATCTTTAGTTGAAAAAGTTATGGAAGGGGTAAAAATGCATCACAGAACAAAAGGTCGACCAGTGAATAGGGTGTGAAAAAAATCCCACGTCAACTTCAGATTTGCCAGACAAGTTGGACTCATTTCGTTCCATCGGGCCGTTGGTCTATTTCCATCGAAGCTTTCGGATATAATTAGGCGTGCAAAATTATTTATTTTTATTCATCTTGTCCATATTGTGATATCATTCAAGCTGGTCGAGCTTTCTTTCTAAGGTCAAACACAAGCAAACATTCTACAAATATATTTGTGCTGTTCAGTGCTGCTGTCACCACCACCACCACCACAACCACTACTGCATTCGCACTTGTTTTTTTTCCATTGCGGTCAGTGAAGCCGATCGATAATCCCAACATGACCTTTGTTCAGTGCATTTGTGATTATCCCTGCCGCGGACGAGTGGGTGACCGATTCAACCAGTTCCTCCGTTTCACGTGACCTTTGGGAGTACGAAGTTGTAGCAGAGACATTAAAACAGGAGCTCTATGCACACACTGTCTGAAATACTTTCATCCGTAATGAGCCAAACTCTTGGTAAAATAGACGGCGCGAGCCCTGAGATTGGCTGCGCTACACTTACACGCGTTCCGTCACATTGTTGGAATTTTCATATTTTCACTCAAAAATTAACTGAAATATGAGCCCCATTGCTTGCAAAAGTTACACACAATACAAATCCCAATTGTGAAGTGCATCATATGTATTACACACAACTAGGAGAAGTTATTGTCAGTAGCTGAAGAAAGAGCGAATCTAGAAATCGTTACAATTGGAGCAAAAATAACGGAATTAAGTTCACAGCCCGATTCGGAAACCTTGGGTAGACGACTGAAATATCCAACACACGTGGTCACCCCAAGACAGCTGTCGCACACAGCAGAACCCAGTGCGACGACAAAAGCAACAGCGGGTACAATTGCTACTACGGGAGCCCGTGCAAACTCCGTTGCCTCCCGTGTTTGTTTTATCTCCGACGAAAAAACCTTTGCCTGCAAAAAAGAAATCCGTAACTAACTTTGACTGCGATTTGTACAAAAGTTTCCCAACTCATAACATTGTCACCGAGAGAGAGGCATGAGGAAGGGCTGAAATGCTGGAATGCGTTGTGTGTGCAATTGGGGATTATTGCCCAACCGGTGGGTCTCGCACTTCTTCGGCGACAACCGAATTCACCTCACGCCGGAGAACCCAGATTACTTCTAGTGACACTGCGAAGCGAATCGAATGCAGAAAACTTTCTTCTGTCCAACTTTTCCCATTGAAGCACTTCAAGTAAAACAAGAATTCTGTCACACAGACTATGGGGAGGGGATAGTATGCACCAACAAAATGACCTTGAGAGTGTGTACCGGAAACAGATAATACCCGAGTCACTCCCTCAATTGAATGATCCAGACACACCTTAATGCCGGCAAAAGGCTGTAAATAATGGTGGTTCATTCAATATTTGATGTCGTCAGGTCTCGACTAAAGCAGTTAACCATTTCCCGTGTTCTCCTAACTACCGCAAATACGGTCTGGGAACACCAGAAATGGCTACGGCTGTCCTACAGTCATAATATCAAAATAAGAACAAGTGATCACCAGGACTGTGGTTGAGACGTAAAAAGTGGTTCTTTGGCAGAAAATTTGGCCTCTGAAAATTTTGGACTCCATAGACTTCCCGCAACCGGTAAACCAGACTGAACAAATTTTTCTCACATAAAGCTTACCCTAACCGACCAGGATAAGTTCGGCTTAACTTACCCTTCGCATTCCAACGATTTTCTGCTCCGCTATCAACTACTTTGTTTCCAAACCAGTTCCCAAGGTTCCCTGAGCAAATTTGCAGGACTGTAACTGCGTTGTCAAACCGGTCAAAGGGACGTTACTGCAGTTACCGAAACTTGGCTGACAACCGACATTCTGACCTATCTGGCATGACGCTGCTCGGACGCGATCGACCTACGAGGGCTGATGGTGTGTAACGCGACTTTAGCAGCAAACTATAATACGAGGTAATTGATTATCCTGTTGCAGTTTTTGACTCACTGTGGTGCAAAGTGTGACTGTCGCAACGCGATATCGGCTTGATCGGTGTAATGTATCGCCCTCCTTCACCCACAAACTCAGTCAGTAAGATATTGTTGCAAACCATGTATCACTGTGTCACTGAGGTTCACCCATGTCCTCGTTATGGGCGATTTCATTGGCTCAAACCAGACTAAATCAGTGAACTCTATACGGTCGTTTGAGAGAAAACTCACTCACTTTATTGATTCGTATCCACTTTATAATTTTGTGAAGAAATCAACGAGGTTTGGAGCCAACCAGTCATCGTTGGTTTTGAACTTGGTGTTAGCTAACGAGGAACTGGTGGTGGAAACGACTTCCATTGCAACTCATTTCGGGCGTAGTGATCATGCTGTGGCCACGTTTGACAACATCTACTACGCATCCGTACGGCATATTTCTGCGGCTAACTCCTAGGTTTGTTGACTACATCAACCTTGAAATTTTGACGAGAGGCTTCCAATGGAATTTTCCCAACAAACAGTGGAATCTCTTGGTATCCTGGCAAGAATTTGCGAGTCACTTCATGGAAATGGTGAAGGGGGTGACCAAGACCAAACACATTACCTACTCAACTGGTCAAAAATCAGTGATTCGCACCCTAACAAAGAAGTGGATTTCACAGACGAGTATCTCATTTTGAGCCTTTAAACGATTTCCTTGTAACAACACATGGTATACCTACTGTTTACTGCAAAATCAATACACAAAGTTGGTGTGGGAAGACAAGTTGGTATACCAAGAAATACTGAGACACAAGTTTATATCCAGTGCCAAGCTGTTGTACAAACACATACATACCTCCGGAAAAGTCAAGTCTGTCGTTCCAACGCCAAGATTAGCAGGACGTGTCTTAATCACAACAAAGGAGGCAGCTGAAATGTCAAGAATTAAGTGCACTCAAGTGTTCACCGAACATACCAACATCAGGCTACGACTGCTTCTGTTATTGGAGGAAATACCACATCAAACGCTAACTGCAACTGATTTCACCCCAGAAATCATAACATTGAAGCTGTAGTGTTCGTAAAGGAATTCATCCATCTCTGGGGATAGATAACGTCCATCTACAAATCCTTCTCAACCTGGCAAGTAACATAGCCCAGCCGTTATGGGAACTATTCCCACGTATGTTCTATAAACTGTGCTCCCACAAACATGAAATCAAGGAATATTTTGCCCAGTATACAATGATGGCTCTCGTAGTGACCCAGTTCACTACCCCCCCCCCTCACCCCGTTAATGTCCTCTTCCTATTATTCTAGCCCGCGAGGAGTGGGCAAAAGCAGCCGACCACGGTGATGTAGTGGACGTAGTGTATCTCGACTTCTCTAAGGTATTTGATCAAATGAACTACAAAATACTGCTGAGAAAACTACATAATTGGGAAATTCGGAGACTTGTACTGGGTTTGATAAAAGAATTTCTTCTACAAAGCACCATGGCAGTTCACATTTCTGGGTCACCTTTCTGATCCCATCAACGCGGCACGAGTAGTTCCACAGGAATCCGAACTTGTCCCTCAATTGTTTCTGGTTTCCCTAAACGATCCAACGGACATCCTGTAACCACAAAGGTAAATGTTTGCAAACGTTGCAAACATGGAAAATATGAACAAAAGCTGAGAGCTCCCTGGTACTTCAGAGACCACTCAATACTGCTTACCATGGTCAATCTAAAATAAGTTTGAATTGTACGGTCGTATCCTTTCTCCAAAAATATCGGTTTCCGTACTTTCTGAGATATTAACAACTTCCGCGTGGCTCGAATGAGAAGAATCTCTATATCGGCGTTCAAGACGAACTAAATTGTCCTGTAAACTGCTCCAGGACGTCGTCAGTCGCTGCAAGACATGTTGGTTGACTAAAGCGAGTATTTGCCGAATTCGATCCTATGCTGTTNATTATCAGCCTACATCGAACCCCACATAGAGCACGCACGATTCAAGCGTGGAATCCATGTTTGTAACACGATATCAAGATTCTGGAAAGTTCACAAAGAATGACCCGCAAAATGGTCAAGGGACTGCATTCCAAGAGTTATGTGGAAATAATGGGATCCGTGATGTTTTCCTCCACACAGAATCACCGATTTCCAAGGGACTTGATTTTGATGTATCGAATAATGCAGAAACCTAAGCATCCATGTCGTTCACTGTTCGCCTTGTCGCCCAACACTCACCGCAGGGGGCATTCATTCAAACCAGTTCTCCAAAACTGTCCAGTAGAATTTCGGCGTCATTCATTTGTCCTCAGAGCATGCAGTATTTGGAATTCTCTATCACGCACGTTGTTCTTGCGCCTACAATAGATTCTTTCAAGCACAAGCTGGATGAATAACTGGCAAGTCTTAAATTTAGACATGCGTAGCAGTGCACGAAACAAACAAAATTGATCATCAAAATCATCATGATAAAAAAACTGATGCTTGAAAATATGACTGACGTATTCTGTGGATAATAATTTCGTTTATGACTAAGTTTACTCTCCGGAAAATGGGTAATAAATTCGTGTTAGTAGATCCGAGTTGAAAAGCAAGAATAACTATTCTTTCGTTGACTTTGAATCAATAAAGTGCAAACAGAATGGGATGCTTCTCCCCGAGGTCGAAGAATACGACCCTATTGAAAACAATTGTAATCATTGATGAGAAGATTTTTAAGAAAGAAGAAAATGAAGAACTGGATATCTCACAATAGACAGTGAGACAGAGAGCTTTTTCCGGAATTCCTCCCACTCTGTTTCTCTCTCTCTCTACTGATATGATTTTTGATCAAAATTGTGCAAAACGGATACGAAATGACCTCATCCGTATACCAAATGAACTGCTGGGTATTTCTAACCGGGACTGTGCAAAACTGAACTGGAGAGTCTCAAAAAGCAATCAACACATGAGTTAGGTTTGCTCATCTTCGTTGTTTCTCAAACTCCTCAAATATACATGCACCACAGTCACAAAAAAATTGACACTGATACATATGCAGTCTTTTTTTGGCTTTTTTGGCCATTGCAATTTTTTTCATCCTGTTTGTTTTTCTACTCCAACGATTCTCACATTTGAGATTTCCTTGAGAAGCAGTCTGAAATCAGACCAATGACTTTGACCGCGTCCAAGATGAACGCGGTACAAATAGCATGTGCTTTATAGAACTATATGTATAACAAACAAAAAATAGTTTTTGCGACTCTCGATTTGGTTTCGATTAAGTGAATTGTAAAATAAATTAAAATACAATTAGACTTGTTCTCCATCAATCAGCACTGTGAAAACAGTCTCTTTGGAGAACGAACGCGCTTCGTTTCAAATCGACAAATAATGCCCGACACAAGGTGTTCCTTGGATTACGGCACTCAGCAAAACGTCAACCACGAGGTTGCGCAGTTGCACGCACTACAGCACCTCTCAGCTTAACCGGGAAGCTCACTGGGTAGACTCTTAATCTGAGGCTCCATGGTTCCAGCTTATCAGTAATATATATATATATATGTTCGTCTCCTCCACGGTTTCACATCCTGAATCATCACGCAGAACATGTGTGTGTGTGTGTGTGTGTGTGTGTGTGTGTGTGTGGAGGCAACCAGAGGTGCCGATTAAATTTGTCCTGGATGTGAGCTTCAATGACCTAATGGTATTTATGTGCCTTTGAGTAGTTCTGAGTTGAACAATGAAATATTTTGTTTGTGATCAATGTGAAGGAAACAGAACTCGGTTGATCATTTGACCTATGTTTGCTTCCGCTCAAAACTACATTCGACATGCTTCTCGACCTAATAATCAAGTACACTTAGTGACCAAGTTTTGGTGCTGTAAAATCAGTACATCTTCCAGGAGCATTTGGTAACCTACCATGGTATTGAATTCCGATCGCTCACAAGTTTTCCTTCTCGCTAGCAGAGAACAAAATGCACAACACATATGATAAAGTAATAGGCTCCCCGAAAGTCCGCACTGACTTCGGTCACGTGATTCGTGCATGGGCGAATCAGTTTCAAATCAATAAAAAGCTCTCATCAAGTTACTGCCGGAGACATTCAAGCTATGGTAGTCTGTAAAAGAGTTGAATATTTGATGATCTAATAAATTTTCCATGTTTCTGTGAAACAATTAACGATATTTTCTTATTTATTAGGACCATACTAGGTCCAAATGCTACCCACTGCCCAAAATCGTTAACAATTCCGTTAAATTTTTATATCCTTGTTAGAAATCAACATCATCAGCACACACACATACACCTGGAATGGAACCCGATTATGAGAATTTGTTAACTCGTCATCCCACCAATTTTAGTTATTTATTCTAATCCATAACAACTTACTGTTTTCTGCCGCTGATCTATTTGCTTAATCGTAAACAGGAAGCGATAAAGCCAATACACTCCGTACTGTTTGTGACTTCCGAGCAAAGATCGAATTGCAAGTTCAGGTAGAACGTTAAACCAGTTCCAGAGAATTTTGCGGTTTGCATCGATCTGAATCATGCTGCTCACTACAGGTAATAACCTGAATGAGTAGTGTTTGTGACACCACAGAATTTTTTAGCTAGAGCAAGATTTTGTGATACCAAACAGAGTAATTGTTCGGGTCTTTGACTAGGTCTTATGGACCATTCGTCCGTTGAATCCTGTGTACGAACACCGTAAACATCGCCTCAAATTCCTTTTTGTTGTTTGGTTACAACCCACTGCTTGTTTCGTCTATGCACCCGTAGAAGTAAGAATAACTTAATGCACTTAATTGGGTCTCATCAACAGTGTAAACTTATCAACCCAAATACAGATCGAACTCGGGATCTCGCACATATAATACACGCACACTAATCACTCGACCACCTGATGAGTGATCAAATCGTTTTTCATTGTCTGAACATGATAAAATTCACTATACAATCGATTAAACTTCTCCATTATTCTTCAATAATATTTTCCAGATTACTTTATACATTATTATCATTATTATTATTATTATTATTATTATTATTATTATTGTGGACGGTGTTTGATCAGTACAGTCGTTGTCGGAAATCCGCTTTAATCCCGGGTTCTGACTCAACCGTCTTCATTTGACTACCTAGTGGATAGTGCTGCTTTCTCCCGAGTTAGGAGAAAAGCTCACGTGTTTATGTAATCGAATCCTACCTGTGTGAGGATATTCACTGTCCAGCAAAAGCGATAGGAGGAGCTGTTTCATCGATAGCGTTGTTGTAAAAAGAATAACCAATTAGCGAACCGGTTTAAGCCTGTATTAATAACGCATCTTTATGTTTGAGTTTAAGCCCTCACAGACTTTTGAAATTACGACTAATAACCTTGGCAGAAGCATTGGCACTGTCAAATGCGCTCAGTTCACGCGTCTACTTTTGCACATGAAGTGCAAGCATAACCTCTGTCTCACTCACATCCAGGGACGGGTGACCTTCAGTGTCGCATTCCACACATTAAATCTAAAAAACACGTGACACCGAAAACCGACTGGACAGTCACGTGCAAAAGAATTGGACATTGATTTGACCGCACGACCTTTCACTGCTCTGACCGGTCATTCACAGTCTATAGAGTAATGGTGCTAACTTTTTGCATATCGATCGATCCGGTTTCGTTCCGCTCACATGCTATCGTTCATTTTGCTTTGCTATCCAGTGCACAATGCCTCCACATTGAAATCCTCTGATTTATATTCTGAACGCGTTTTTTGCTGACGCGCGATATTACCAAACTCAAGATACAGTTGTTATTTCTATCCTTGTGAAGAACGTGGATTGATAGTGTAAAATTTTTAATGTTTTTGGTACAACTTTTAACCAAAAGTGATCCACTCAGTCACTACTGCATGATTCTCCACTGGAAACGCAAACTGCAATCTCACTGAATAAGTTTCTTGCTTTGTTTAGTGGCCAGTAGTTCAGTAATGACACTGATTTCAGCCCTCAGGAATGATGTAGAATATCGGATAAATTTAATCGTATTTAGAGCAAAAGAAAGGGAATCTGGAAAGCTCTACCCCATTTCAGCCTTCGGAGATTTCATGTTTGTCGAGGTGAATTAAGCAATATCTTTTTCGGGCAAAGTCGAACTAGCATGATAAACCTCCCGGTAGTTCATTGGATGTTCTACTTGACTTGTGCATCTGATGTCCCGGGTGTGAGTCCCAGTTGGGCCCATGGATTCACAGTTGCGATGGATGACACTCGCCATGACTGAAACAGTTCCGTGGCAGCGCCGCGCAAATTTTAATTTCTCGTTTCCTTCGCCTTGTATAGGAAGAAATTCGGTTCGCAATCCAATGTCGTTATAAATGGTTTATCAAAACAACACCAACTGGACATTTCCCTTTCGTTTATGATTCAATATGCATTTCTTTCGTTGTCACTCTGACCATCGTAGATGTCATGTTGTTTTAATGATCTAACTTTCAACTGTGGCCAATGGACAGCATTCGACAAGCACGTCATACTCACAGAATTGAAGGTTGGAACATAGTAAGTTTCAAACCTTGGTCAAATTAAGTCCGGTGAATAGTACTACATTCTTCAACTCTTAGTCTTTAACATGTTACTCCTAAGTTGAATTTTAATGTCATGTCAACCTGGTCCATAAGCTTCAATCAGACTATCCTCCGCTGGAGAGAAAGATGGAGAGGAAACCCTCACCCTAAAGGGTTCGAGCACTGTGTTATCCATGGCAGGCTCACATCGTAGCAAGAGGTCTGTAATGAAAAGGCAGAAATCGAACACTGATTATTGAGGGACCGAAACAGATTAGAGTGTGAGGCAAAGGACAACAACTGTGAGAGGCCGATGCTAAGCTGGCATTTGCAGAGATCGAAAGTAATATCGATGCAGAAGACGCAGCATCCCAGTGTTCGAAAACAAGCTACAGGGAAACGGTAGAAACCTAACCACAAGAGAGCCTACCCGAAGTGAAGTTGAGTAGGGGGGTGAGAGGTAGGTAGAGGTAGGTATGATAGTCTTCATGGCTTAGAACTCCCGCGATTGAAACTTATTTCTTTCAATGGAAATGTTGCCGAATACTGGCGTCTAAAACGGCAGTTCGACAGCTTCTTTGCCAAACCCTCTTGTGGAGAAGATAGAAAACTGGCTTACCTGTTATACTACGGTAAGAGGATAGCTAAAGAGACAATAGAACCGCGCATGATAATGACAGATGAAGACTGGTCTCCTATGGCCAGGGAGATACTGGATAACTTACTCGATCGACTACACGAAGCAGTAAGGGTTCTATTAAACGATATACTAGTTGAGACGATGGACTTGACTGTGACAGACGAGGGCCTGATCAGTCTTATTATTAAATTGCGAAGCTGTTAAATGGTCCTAATGGAAATGGGATGTGGGTTAGAGGGGCAGGATTGCATAACCACGCTGGAGTCTTTAAAGGCACAATCACCCAGACGCTTACAACGTACGCCGGCTGAAGTTCGGATAGGATCGTATCCAGTGATGGACGATATAAGTTCATCGATTTAATACAAACGATAGAAGCAGAGTCAAGAACTCAGAATAGCCCCTTTAGGATGTTAGAAGACTCTAGATATTCATCGGACCCTAATCGCCCCTGGGGTTTCGCGGGCAACACGCATGTGAACACAACTATAACTAGGCAAACTTCAGCATTATTATAGAACCTCGAGTGCACTTTGGGCCTGGAAACACATTTATGAAATGTGAACTTTTTCTCAGGATGGAAGTAATGGATAGGAGGAAAATTGTGGAAAGACTAAGGCTTTGATATAGGTGCATTAAAATAGGGCTTGTGAGGAAAATTGTAAATGCTGGGTTGATGGTTGAACCGGCAGACAACATGGTCTCCTTCACTCGCCGCCTGGTGGTCATGTGTCCGCGAAAGCGCAAGCAGTTGTGGAGAATCCCTACGCTATGCCAAATGATACTACGACCGCCGAGTTGCACTGACAACAGGTAAAAGAAAAGAACTCTTCATAAGACTTCCTTTTAAAAGAGATTACAAGTCTGAGTTACTAAGACGCTGATTAGAAAAGGCCATCCCACGTACTTTCCCTGTTGTAACGCTACGCACTCAATTCATAAACCGAGGAATAGTTTCCGTAAATCTTAAAGATACATTGTCTATCCTCTCCTCATCTATGATAACTTACCACTTTCTTTGCTCATGTTCCGCAATTTACGTAGGAAGAACGATCAGGCAATTGTCGCAAAGACTCAAGAAGCACAGCTGTTGTATGGTCTCGTCAGCAATGCACACACACGCATAAACTACCCTCACAACTAAACTTTATTCAACTTTGGGCCAATGAATGAAGATTCAACGATTAAACCTGTGGCTCGAGTGCACTGTCGACTTTTGGCAACTTGACTGAATCGACATAAGTGTGCGGATGGTTGCCCTGGCGGATTTCACAATCTCAGTGGAAGCTCTACCAAAATGTGAAAAATGTCTCTCGGCTCGACTTTTACGAGATATGGGAGAGTAAGAGACTAGGCAGAGGACACGGACTCAAACTAGTGAGAATCCACTGACAGACACGTTCTCCATACGGGAAAGAGGGGGAGGCTACGACCGACCTGCAATGCAGAAGAAACAACACTAACAGCCAATAATACAGTGAGACGCAAACACTGTCGCTGAATTCAAAATAATGGCCACGCGCCGAACGTTACGGAACTCCACACCCAAAAGTCACCAACACCATACTCAAGGCCTGGTGTTTGTGATTTGGAATGGGCTCAGTCTACCGTTAAAAAACCAAACCACACAGGCACACTTTAGACAACCTAGTTATTATTTGAGCAGTGGGTGATTAGTGCAATATTAGATCGGTTGATGAAAGTTGATTACTTTGGCAAAGGCTTTTGGATACTGGATCTCTGGGATCGACGGACAACAACAAACCGCCTCTTTTCTTATGCAGAACAACCTATGTATATGTCATACAGGTACAGTGTGGGTGAGAGCTAAATCACTCATGAGACCCCATTGGCTCAAGTATTCTGGTTCTTCGCCTTCGATTACTCGATTCAGATTTGCTGCCGTGCAAACCGGTTCAAAAGCAGTAAGGTGATTCGGAAAATATATGTTGTTTGGTTGTGTCTATTCTTTTCATAAATCTGGTCAAAAAACGGTAATTAAGGTCAGGCCCAATTGACTTTGACATTTGATATCAGGCACACACTCTCCCTCCAATAGATACTCACATTAAGAGCAATCAATCAATTAATCATGAAAATTTGGTTTCATCATTGTGAACTGTAGAACTTCGGCCCGGTTTCGAATCAGTTGTCTGCCCTCTCACCCCTCCTCTAATCGAGGCCGGATGTGGTCAAAGTTTGTTCTATATCGATATACATCGCCGCATCACGCACGAATGGAATGGGACAATGAACGACGATTGTTCTGCATAATAGGCCCGACATTACACGTACGCATATCCTTCAAGTTGATGTGCACAGATGGACGTGAGAACCCTCGATACTAAACTGCAAGTTGGGTGACGATTGTCTATGGTGTGTGTGTGTGTGTGTGTGTGTGTGTGTGTGTGTACACGAGCACGCGAACAAGTTTCAAACGACCTTGACGTCGAAACTGAACTTGATATGTACAGGAAACAACGCGAATGGTAGTGATGATTGTTAGGGGTGGGGGGTGGGAAGGAAACAGGTACGACCAAATCCGGGACACTAATGCACTTTAACCGATTGCACACACCGATTGTGCACACCACAGTGGAGGTACGAAAACCCGAGAGTTCGATCATCCGCAAGTCACGGTATTGCGACGAGGTAAGTCAGGTACATGCACCGCGTTTCACATAGTTCACCTGGTAGGTGATCGGAGCGAGTGTGTCTATATATAAATTTTCGAGGTTCGTTGGTCGGAAAATATTGGAGAGGCCAAAAGGTGGCAACCGACTGGATGGTGGTGATGCGTGCGCGCTCCCTCTCTCTCTCTATCTCTGACGGCTCGGTACGGGGCAACAGTTCGGCAAAACTGGGGGTTGTCAGCGGTCAGACGGGTTGTTCGAGCTTTTTCGTGCAAGACGACTGACGCATGACCTGTAGTTAGTTTGTGATCACAATCAAATGAACAGCCCGAATAATGACTTCTGTCGAGAATAACTGGAGAGAGAGAAAAGAGACTGCACTCTAGATTTGAGCCTTTACAAGATTAATTTGATTAATTAATCAATCTTGGTTTAACCCCTCCCCCCCCTCGTCGAACTCCATGACATCAGGACATTCAAGTTCACCATAATTTGGGGGTATCACTTCCTACAAGTTCATTGATTCCCATCAATTTCATCCTTGATGAAACCCTGCGTCTGTGTGTCTACTGGTCACCAAAAAGTAATGACCAACTATTTCGTTCTCGTTTGAACCCATTAGCAATGTGTACCGAGTCTGGCAGGTCAGAAAAATTAATTTGGTGATGCGCAATTACACCTTCGTCTAACAATTATCAACACAGCTAACACTATTCACCTGACCTATGCGCATGTGCATGAGTCATTTATTTTCCTCACACGTGTGACCTCAGCTCGAGAGTATGACCACCTGTCACGACCTCTGACCTCAGTCTACAGCTCTATGGTTGTGTGTACGTGTGTTTTACCATTGTCACGGAAACACCAGACAGACCATTCATCCTATTCCGCGCGGCCGAGCATCGCTCGCTGCGATATGGATCCGCAAATGATGTGAACGATAATTCAGATATGATCAATCATAATCAAAAATAGTTTTGAGTTGTTTACCACCGCAATTTTGTACGGATCAACAGAAAGTTTGAGCATGTCAGCTGCAGCCGCGGTCGAGCTTACCGCCTCGTAGTTTAGCTGGTACAGCGTGCGCTGTACAAAAGCGTAGGCGGCGTCCATGCGTGGGTTTGAATGCCACCGAGACTACTGAACTTTTCACAATCGATATACAAACTTCAAATCTACCAAACAATTATTTGAATTTCAAATGACAATTCGTCGTGTATATGGCAAATGATGAGACCCAACCAGGTCGAAACAGCTGTCCAGTGCTTCCGAGCTTTTCAGTTCACGCTTCATTTGCCATATACACGACGAATTGTCATTTGAAACTTAACCAAATCCTCCATTACCCACATGAAATTATTTGAATGTTTAAACAGTCCCACAGAGCTCATAATGAGAACACACACCCCTCTGTGTGCTCATAAACAATTTGTGCAAGCACTCAAGCTCCCATGGCCGGATTACCGACAAGTGACTTTTCATGCAACATCGGAGCAAGTGATAATTGAGGACCAATTATGAAACAAACTCTTGAATACACTAATTACTTTCCCTCTCTCTTGTTCCTTGTAAATCCTTCTCTGATACTAGTCATATTTATTGTGCTGTAATGACATAAATAATTTGAATGTTGAAACACTTTATTTTCAACAAGTGTTGAAGTTGTATACCTTGGTTAAGAAATGAGAAGGTATGGCGGTCGTAAGCTGTGCAGGCGACCGTCGTAATTGTGTCCAATGTAATGTGAATCAGTTGATGCTAGCAATTGGAGGGGGACACTTTTAGGAACGACATTTGTCATCCCCGACCTGGTAATGTATCCACCTCTCTAAAACGAAGTTCATTTTGAGAGGATACATGGAACGATAGACAGTCACTATTCCATTCTATCACATTTTGATTTATATCAAGGCTTGTAAATACGAAGGAATACGACTCGCCTGAAAAAGTATTGCACACACACTCTCCCCTCACTTTCACCCTGGAAGTGATAAAATGGACAGAGAGAAAAGATTCTATCGCTTCGCTAGCGTGGAAAACCAATGAAGAGTAACTGAATGTGCATGCAGAGGTAATAATGTGACAGAAGTTGCCAAATACCTCCGGCAATACGATCAAAATATATCATATTATTATAGCCACGGATGGGAAAATAACACTCAAACCTGGATTTTACAAGATGCAGTCCAACGAGCTCACAAAACATTTGTGTGTTGTTTTTAACGAAAACCCTACAACCACATTGAGGCAGGTAAAGGAAAGAAAGGAGAACTTCCGGGGACATCAATCAACAAGACTTGAATTGATCGATTGCTGGATGGACACCACAGTTCGGTTAAGAAGCTGATTATTCAACCTGTGATATGAATCTCGGTAACTGTCAAATTGAATCGAGCAGAATGTGTAGATTGGCTACGGCGATCTGGTAACGCAACATTGAGTCTGAATATTGACGAAATCAACTACAACTGCCGGTACTGTCGCAGCGATCAGATGCCCCAAGGTGGGTTGTAAAGCTGTTAGATTCCTCCCGTGCAGTAAAGATAACAGCATCATTATCTGTCGC
>UZAN01048527.1:2279-14361 GCA_900618425.1 Echinostoma caproni | reverse complement strand
TACCCTGGAGCGCCGTGTTACAGTTTTGGGCACCTGCGATCAATCAAATTTCAAAGGTGACGTCAATGACGTGCGTACGTGTCACGGCTTCTGACGACACACCGTAGGCAGATCGTGCCAGCCAATCCGAGACAGTACAGTCCAGACAGAAGCAGAATGATGCAAGCAATACTAGAATACGATTAGTGGAAGCCTGGAGAACCAATGATCTTCTTTTGTACATATTATTTAATCGCCCTCATTTCTTCCAACAAACGAACTACCATCCCTGTGGCCTTTCCTTGCGTCTCAGTTACGTGGGACATTGGGTGCTAGTGCCATTGCGATTCAGTGCTTGCGTGACCAGTCCGTGATAGCTGATTCTTGATTCGTTTTCCGTGATTCGTATTACGTGGTCCATGTTCGGAGTTCCATGAGTAATACTACTACGATCATTACAGTCAGATACTACTAACCGCGACAAACACCGCTTAAGCGTCTTTATGGAATATTTTATAATACGAACGACTGGACAAAATTTCTCTGGAATCATGCGACCGACTTCGCGGTTCTTGCCGCTCGTCGGGTTATTGTGACGAATATACACTCCTCGAGTTACAAGTATATGATTGAAAAACAAAAGACTATCGGATAAGCATGTTTGATTATCCACAAGAACCGCGGAACTGGTCGTGTGGATCCAGTGGAAATTTTTCCAGTCATTCATGTACTACTTATGGTAAAATATACATTGTGGGTCTCTTACGGAGACTGAACGCAAATCGCGACAGCGCATTTTGAGAAGACCATGGCACGCTGGATGTACTCAAACCTAAGCATCTTGAGGAGATGAAAGTGTGAATGTTTCCGATAGTAGTTCTAGTAATGCCATGGGATTGATTTTTCAGCGATTTCCATAATGTTACAAACTACAAATCTATGAATAAAATACACATCTTGGATACATAGCACTGAAGGTTGGAGCAGAATATTGCCGTACAAACATATCTGACGAGCGGCAAGAACCTCAAAACCTGTCGCAAATTCAAATTTTTATTATGGGATATAACTTACAAAGACTTCGCTTTTAGAAATCCCATAGGGTGTTTACACTTTGGTTCGGATCACGATTCACAATATCACAGTTAGTCCATGAAAGTAAAGTAGTAAAGTAATGTTTTGACGAGCGCGTAATACAAAAGACATCCTGTCAAGTCTTTCAAACCCTGCTTATTGTGAAATATATATTAATACATAACTAGTCCAGTTTAAGTGAAAAAGACTGATTTACTATCTGGTTCCTATGATTTCTAAGATGCTACGTCTTCCGATTTTCGTACTTCTCTAAAATTTGAGAAGTTATACCTTTAAAGACGGATAAACACTCAGCTAAAATTGATCAATATGTCAGATATTTTCAGATAACACCACAACCGGACTAGCTTGGATCGTGACCGAAACGGAACACAAAGTCATCAGTTGTGTGTGAGACAATGAGTTTACCACTTGACCCATTACTAGCAGACATCTTTATGACTAAGTTCGAAACCAAGAATTAAAAGATTGGATCTCTCAACAGGATACTCTTTGTCGCTACGTTGATGCTCTCTTTGCCATTAGCAATGCAACAACAAATGTTTCGCATTCTTTGTTGATGTTCAACAAAGCACATCAGTCGATGCACATTTTATACTGGTAACCGAAAGGAAAAGATGCATTCCTTTTCTCGATGTGCTGCCTTGCCGAAATAAGGATGGAACCGTTGAGAGGAGTGTGTATAGAAAGCAACCGTGGATTGGGTAACACAAACTTCCACATTGCCAAACCAATCAAGGAAAAACGAAACCTAGTGCGTTGTTTAGCCCTTCGAGCAAGAATGATTTGTTCCAACGGAACATTAACAAGTGAATAAGATCACCAACAAAGCACTTTCCGACAGAAGGGACAAACAGATAAGCCCATCGAAGAGTATCTGAAGAGGAAACCGCAAAAGAGCCAACCGTACATCCTAAGGAACGATTATTTATCAATTCGCCCTTTTGTCAAAGACGGTGTCAGTGAACTCTGTGAATTGTGCTCATACGGATTGAGCTATGAAGTTGTGTAGCATTCACCAGACTTCTCGGCAAGAAAACGCTGAATAATACTGACGGAATTCTGTTTCAATGGAATGAAATTTTGCCGCAGGGTATGTTTTCGTTGTGCTCATGGGTCAATATACCAAAAGTACCGCAGTTTTATAATTCCAAAAGGCCGTCCTGGTCGAGAATACTTGTTTCCGAAGGAATTCAGATGGAACATCACTAATTTGGTATAAATAACACCGAAATCTTATCAGAAACACACCATCGCAATTCCTGGCCACACAACGGGTAATGAATGTGGCAATCTGTAGTTGAGATACAGCGATTTGCCCTCGGTGTTCTCCTTAATTTTTGATCGTCGAAATAAATCACCAACTTTGTTGATTACTGCTCACAGATGTGAGTAGTACCTCACAACAGTAGGACTTTCAAAATGAAAACTAACGGACCATCGTTCATCAAATGTATAGAGACCGTAAATGAAAAGGTGGTCGCAATGCCGCTCCTAAGAAATGGGCAACAACGGTCAGGAAGACCTGTTTGCTTATGTGCGTTATATGCGATAAATGATAATACTGCCAGCAAAAAGGTTTGTTAACCCCATAGAAATCGACCAAACTGCTTATCATTTGAGTGTCGAGAAGCGTAGCTCCATACTGAAGTGTCATCGGTATTGATTCGCGCTTTACGCCAATGAGCTGTGCGACGAGGTGAAAGACGTAAGGTAAACACCTTACGTTTTAAGAGCTTTCATTGTCATGCAAGTGGGATGGTGCTTATGTCAAGGTAAACCATTAGAGGGATTGTCGCAATTATTGTTACGGGAGCATTAAAACTGGGATTTGAACAGTGGAACTTCTATGGGGTTTGCACCTCTATGCAACATTTGTTAGATCGGGCTGCATTGGTGTCCGACATCATTGAATCCTATGTATAAATTTACTCTCCACTCCAAGAGGCACTTTTCGTAAAACATTAATCCCTTGAAAAGCAAGTGGGTAAAAATGCCAGTATACATGGATAATTTGCCTAAAGTCACATGCATTTCCGTGCCTGTACACATCACTTCCAACCTTTGCAACGATTTTCGGCGGAATTTTTAGTTTTCTTCTTTTTTATCATTTTCCCTATTCTACGTCACTCTTTGGTTTGTTCCTCAACGGTGCAGTGATGTCTGAGGGACTGGTTCTCAGAATAATATAGAAAAGAACAAAACTGGGGGAACCTTAGTCCGTACCGCCACTGATTGCTGACCTGACAGGTATTAGGGATATTGAGCAATACGTATGCTTGTTATCTTCCCCGACCACATCGAAATAAATATTAGATGATGATGATGATGTTGCAGAATGCCAATGCGTCTTTTGTAATCTTTCTTTATGAAATTTCATCTCAAGTCTAAGCAACTTGTAAAAACTGATTTCCACCGGCGAATCGATGAATGTTTCAAATAAATTCTCAGTCATTCATAAAAACCTTACCTGTTATCCAATCGAAACAGGGTTTATGTAACAACTCCACGGACGAACACCTATGGTGTGCTTCTCATAATAAACATTTTTTACTGGAGGATTATGTCCATCGTCATTTCAGTCTTGGTGGTTGGGATAATTAAATGCTCAAACATTCACCAATTATTTATTCGGTTCTTTACTACAGTGGTCAAGCGTTATAAGCTATCCATCTATCGCTTTGTGACTGATATATTCGAACTCTGACACTATAGTCTCCTTTCTTCATCTGTGCTTTTAATTAAGGCACATTTCTGATCCAGAATATTGACTGTATCTTTTGTTTGGTCAGTTATGAGCATAAGACATTCCAACTGACCAAGAGGAAAACTCCAATTGTCAACATAAACGGAACCCCAGAAGGACAGTAATGAACGAGGAGAACGGTCGAAAGCGGCTTCACAACGCCATGACTGCGGATGAGAATTGGTGCAAATTACAGAACAGTAGGCTTTTTGAGCATAGCATAAAAAGGTGACAGGCAGATGAAGCAGACGTGTCAGAAGGACAGTTCAAAGTATCACCACACTGATTGATTCGATAAACTGGATCAGACTGAAGTTCCTCAGCAATATAATAATAATGACAAAAGTAACCATTAACTTTTCCGCAACTTTTATTTCATTGGATGCACAATGCTACTGCCACATACGGGGTTTCCACAGGTTTGGAGAGAAGGTTAATTTCCGGCTGCCCATGCCGGGTTATCCCCCAAAGCCTCTGACTGAAAAGTCAAGCATTCAAGACCGCAGGATAGAACTCACAGGCCGAAATCCAGTACTGACCGATGCCCAGTTCGCCTGCGTACAAGCCGTAGATCCCAAATCGAGCCTGTGACCACTGTCACAACTACAAATTAGTGCGTGTAATTCGTACTCCATTTCTTGGTTAGTTTGTAATCTAGGTGAACTGCCAGTGGTTTATTGACCGGATTAGAGCCCCGGATGAGGGTTTTTCGTCCTCCCATCTTTGTGGGAATACACCTCCACCACGTGACGGCAGTGAGTAGGGTTTCATCAACGAAGGCTGTCTGAGATGCTTGGTTATACTACTACGCGAGGTTCAAGGGTAGGGTGGGCCAAATGCCTGGAGGAAACGTGACGTAATGAACACCCAACCGATTACTAGTTTACATCCTTCCATGGGGCTCTTGGAAGGTTGTAAGAAACAAGTACGGAACAATTGGGAAAAAATTAACTTGCGCTTTAGNGAAGATATCACTATAAGACCCGCCATGGACTGCTTCAGTCGTCACATCCGGGAATCTAATCAATACGAGCCACAAGAGTAGTCTGTTTGGTCCACAGAATTAAATTCATTGCACTGTTAAATATCCACATTCAATGCCGATGAATATGGTCATATTTTAGAAATAAGGTTACCTGTTAGCTTCAATTGAAATTGTCTGGCACAACTGAATTGTTTAATCCCTTTCTATCGCGTGCCCAGAAATGTTGTAGAATAAGTCCATTCAGCAAGCGGCTGACAACTAATCCATTGCCCTCGCTGCTGCCAGAAGTTGTTACCTCATGCGTAGAATCAATTACATTAACAAGAGCACATTCAATTTCGATCGTGTCATTCTTGTCCTCTTGACCTTTGATGACATGTAATCTCATGTTACCTTCCTCCTCCTAATCAGTATCGAACAATGCTAGATCGATAGTCTTGTTCTATGCCGATTTCGGTTCGTGCACAAACAGAAACCATTGTTGTTCGGAAGAAAAAATAGTCTGATCCGATAATGATTATTCCGATGTGACCATACATATATTATTGGTTCCACACGCAAACGTACACACACGAATACGGACTTTACCAAAGTTGACGAATTCAATGATAACTGGGAAAAAACCCGGCGATTACGGGAAGCAGATACATAGATAGAAGGATCAGTAGTTAACCACGTACACAAGGTAAAACTAGATGGAAATAGTTTCCCCAAAACCTATTCGCACATTTTCCTTTTAGTGTCCGGTCCACAAATCTTATTTAGGATGGCCTCGATGAGGACATAGTAAGTTTGGCTGAAGATCTGTTATCGGTCACGATTTCATGTATGTAAGACAGAAAACCATAAGGGGGGACTAAATCAGACATTTTGGTGATCAATATTAATCACCTCAGCGTCGGCGGTTGACACCATTATGTGAAAAGCAGTGGGATATATTATCTCTAGTAAAACAGTTTTATGAACCTTGGTCGGTTATTTACAAAAATATCACTACATGTGTGAAACCCATTTGGGGCCTTGATAATCCCACATACACTACTCACAAGTAACTGTGAGCTGAATACGAATCTCAGATATCTCGAGCCGTGTGCTCCTACCCATGAAGCGTCAATTCAGCTCATTGACTGTGACCATCGTGCAGAAGCATCGGTATTCAATAAGTGAGATGCTTGGCTCGTGCGTGCAGCGAGCATGTCCCCCGTGAACAGATACACCAACCGCAAGTGGGCCGAGTCTAGGTATGAGCTGGAACCGTCGACAGACAGGATGTTCTCCGTGGAGAACGGGTTGACTGACAATCTAGAAGAGAGGAAAATGCAGACACCATGAACCAAAAGGTCCAGTGATACATGAACACGATCCACACTCAAACGGAATGGCAAGTTGCCAAGGTCGTTACTAATAAGAACATGTTTCTAAAATCGCGCGATCAATAGTGGTGACGGTTAACTCGAGGCACTGGCACATTGGGCTCGGATGATGACGATTGCTGGTAATTGGCCCACACATTCCCAGGATGTTTGAGGCTGCTAGACCGTCACAAAGAAACTGCACCTTGATGTGGTGTGGTGGCCTGCGTGCGTTCATGACCATGCGAGCTACACAGGATGAGTTTTCACAGTTGCAGATCCAACCATGCCTGAAAGGTCAACGGGTAGAGATCAGACAAAGCTCGGTCTTTCAAGGCCAGCTGCTTGGACACCTGGTTCTCTCTGACTATCCACTCTCGTCCTTCGAGTGGTCACTCCACCGAATAAGTACAATCGGGAGGAAGTTTTCCCGTCAGAAACCCGCTAGATGGACCTAGGAGTGGGGTACCTGGGGCTTCCTCCCGACGGGGAATGAAGTCTTCGCACAGACAGATGTTGACTACCCAATTCGGGCAGTTCCAGCAAACAAGGTGCTGTCCGGTCTATGTTCTGCCTATCTAATTGGGTGCATCAGACTGAGGGCCGAACCAGCATAGAGGACTGATAATCAATGCACCAGCAAACATTCTGAAATCAAACCCCAAGGCTGTGCACATCGGGTCTCTAGACGTCCCCACACGAGTGCTTCCATCAAGCTCCCGAGTTCCCCGAGAAAAACCGGCAAATTCCCGCTGTTTTTACGGGCCAGACTTTTGACTCCAGGGGTTCCCAAAGAAAAACCCGTTCGTCAGTGTGGGCTAGCGCGAAGTGTGTCCTGGCCTAAAGCCGCAGGCGCTTATACGGAAAAACCTCGCTTTCATTTGTCTAGCTCTACCTTTCACTCCCAAGTCGAACGAGATACCTCGTATTTACGCCAGTCATGAATATCCCCCAGCGTTCAACCAGTACGGTCAACGAACCAAAAGCTAAAGCGCTAATAAAACAAAATATCCGGTTCTCTTCACTGCACTCAATGTACGCACACTCAATCAGATCGGCCAAGGTGCCTCAGCTGCAAACTTTGAAATTTGTAATTTAGACTTATGCTTTGTCTCTGAAACACGCATCACAGATCAGACGTCATCCTTAAACTTCACTCTTCGTGTTTGGCCTTTATTCAGCAGCCGACCTTTTTGCTCCCCGTCTCAACCTTTCAGTATGGCTTAACAGATACAGATCAAAGCGTCAATGCTTATTCGTCGTGTCGCTGTATCCATCAGCTGTTTTGTAGTGCGCTTCAAACCAAGGATGAATTCTGTGAGGATATATTTTGATTAGTCCAGTGTTCGATCAACGTACTACAGACTTCAATAAGCAATTGGGATACCTGGATGAATAAGAAAGGTTTCTTGGCGGTCCACATACAATCCCAGTCAATCGGACGGACAATGGAGGTCGCCTAATTCAACTTTGCGCAACCTTGGGTGGTTCCTGTCAAGCACCAAGTTCTCTCACAAGAAATGACACCGCCTTACTTGGAAACCGACAACCTCTTGATTGTACAGGACCCAAATCACCAGTAGTTACCGCTGGAGAGGGCCGATTCAAGACTGCCATTCTTACTAGTCAACACTTACGGAATACGCTTCGTTACCAGATAAATTTGTCTTGCGCCTGGCAAACAACCACAATAAAGCCACCGACAACAGATACCCACGCTACAACGTCCGCGATAGTTGCCGCGATAGTTGCAAATCGATCATTGAAGTGGACCTTTCCCGTCACCTATAACTTCAACTACCAACCGAAGAACTCAATGAACACTGCAGGCGAATCAAGGAAGTTATGCATATATCGACAAAAACAACGTCAGACTCTGGCACAGGCTCAAAGCACAAACGATCGACCTCGGCTGCCCTGCTGGACACTTGTAGAACCCTTCCTCTTGATGCCACATACGATAGAGCGCGCAAATCCCTCAAACGCCAGCCCATCAAGAGTCTGAGGTATGACCGCAAGAACTGGTGGATAGGAAAGTGAAGAGAGATGCGGCTATCGGTAGTAGTCGCAATATTTTCCATCTAATTAGGAATACGGGACCTGACCCTGACCAGGAGACCCGGTCATATAGGCTGCGCTAGGTTCCACGGACGGGCACCTCAGGATCATTGTAACCGATGAATAGAGACACTGAGTGATTAGGTTAGTCGTAATCGTAATCCTATATCTACTCATTACCTTCGCAACCTTAGTCTAACACAATTCTCTATTTTCTCTTCGATAAAACTTTCAAATATTCAATCTTTCTTCTACCCATTCATCCAAATGGGCGGTCAAAAGACGACAAACGAAACCAGCACACGAAAGTGCATGGTTAACAATTGTACAAACTGAAGCTGCGGTTGAATTAAAGTACTAATATCCTATACACGATAACTGAAATTTGCCTGACAACCAAACTTATTTTTCATATCCGTCAACTACGTCAGTTTCGTAATCAACAGTCAATAAACTCAAAAGTTCGCTTACCAGTGTATTTTCCTCGTTTCCCCTCATTGTTCACCTGTTTTCCTTTCTAACCTGCTAACAAAGGACCTCAAACTGCTTCCACGTGAACTGACCATCATCCTCGTCTCCTTGATCCCGCTGAAGGAGTTGATAACCTATCTGTCTAAACGTCATTTGAATGCATGTGAAAAGATTCTAATGAATCCCACCCATCTAGTGCACACAGATTTGGCTTCAGGACTAAGGTGTTTTTTTTCCCTACTGACTGAAATGTAGGTGCTATGCGTACAGAAATCATAATCACAAACTGCACTTATTCTCCACTGCAGTCCTGCTAGTATTTCCCGAGGTTTTTGGTGATCATTCATTAAATTTAGCTTTGGTATCAATTGGTTAATTGTGTAGCACAAAGGTACCTTTGTATCTAAGCTGTACTTTTATCCGATCACAAAGGGTACTTTGAAAATAACCAAAAGATCGAATAAAGGAAACAAACCGGACAAAGCACGTTAGCAAAGGTTCCAAAGACCCTGGAATAGAACAAGATACGATTGTACAGTACGTTTCTAGCTCTGATAGACGCTTTCCACACGGAAGTAATTCCATGTTTACTCGTGTTTCTTCTGATCGACATGATCCAACATTCACTGAAAGCACTCCCGAGGAAGTAGACTTGGAACAATCGGTCTTGATAATGAACTTTTCGGAAGAAATTCAAATACATCATACTTTCACTTTCAGAGTACAGCTGAATGTGAAGTGTAATTGATCTGAATGAACGGACATTCCAAGGAGGTCGATTCATTTTTAGAGTGTCAAGCTTGGATTAGCCCATTCGATTGTTCACAGGCACCAAACACTCTTGATGGCCATGGGTGTGGGTTTCCCTCCTTGGAAGATCGTTAATTCCCCACAAGGTAATGCATTCAAATGCGATGGAAAACGTCCGTGATAACCGACAAAGAGCACTGGGCAGTTGTCTCGTCCTGTTTGGGACTCGCCAGCAGTGCGTCCTTTTTGTGCCCCCGTCAGGACTTGAACCGCGAACATTCGGGTCGGGAATTCAAACCCTTACCCCTGAGCTACACGGTCGACAGTCATCACCTTGTGCGAAAGACTCAAAGAGTGCGTGATTTACAGATTATAGAGAGCACGGTTTTAGCTACCACCCAAACTGAAACCGTCTATCCGCGTTGTGCTGGCGCGTCCGCGTTCTTTTTGAATAACAGTGACTACGAGTGTTCTACTCGTATCCGGTGCTCTGCTTAAGCACAATCAACTAGACCGGACTAGAGGTCAACTGAATCTAGTGATACAATAATGGACTAGGATACAAACGGATGAAACTGATTCAGATTAAATTTTCCGGGTTAGCAATTCTGAGGACATTGCCCTGTGGAACACGAAATTAACTAAATAGGGAATGAGGTTGACTTGATACATAAAAAGGGAGGTTCGGGGAAAAGCCGATCGTTTAGAATATTACACCACCACCGGCAAGTTGCGAAAACTTACTCTCCCCCCGTCCATTCTCCTCAGACAGTGACCGAAAGAGAGAGAGAGAGAGAGAATATATCCAAGAGTATACAATCACCTTCAATGTTAAACGGGATTGTCACCTGAATGTTTTACATCACGAGAGATAAACACAAGGTCATTAATTAGGGGTAAGGACAGTACACTACATTTCTGTACGAAAATAATTATTTACATAAAGAAGGGAGTAGAATGAACTGAATATACAATCTTGTGTGATGGTCAACAGATGAAAGAGTGTGAAAGCAGAATTCATGTATGAAATTTAAATATTCAGTTCCATGAAATGCTTCTCAGCGAAACGCATGATATCACGTAGAGGTCCAGCAATCAACTTCTTTAACTGCGCCTCGGTGCAACAGGCTGAAATAGAATCTAATCACATGGAGAAGAAGAGGTTATTATGTTCATACACACGTGCTCACCTGCAATGAGAGAACTCGTTTCTGGGGAGTACCATTTCGTAAGGATAAACTTGAGCGAATCGCGCGGTGCACGGGGCATTTTGAACATGAAAATCGGCTGTGTCCGAAATTCCAGACCGGAATCCGAAGTGCTTTGGGGAGCCAAATCACTGTGAAGCAGATCTGCATCCGGTTTGTAATCTAGCGGGGCAAGCATAGTCGAATGATCCACCGTGGCCTCGGACGTAGACACGTTTTGCATGCGTTTGACCAACAGGTCCTCGTGTGACTGTATCAGGCATGCAAGATCTTCAACCCAATAATCCTGCAACGCATTCTGGAGAATGTAGAAAAGACAACCAGATCAGAAAAATTTTGATTTATGCACGCACCAAGTCATTCAAAATCGATTACAAGTAGGTTGCTCGCCTTTTTCAGTACATCAAATTCATTTCATACAACCCCAGTTTCTTGGAAGCCATTGTTTAGAAGTTGTCTGGGTATTTCTAAGTACCACGGTATACTGAATCATAAAAAGGGGAAGGTGAGACAGACTGACAAATTACCAGGGTAGATCCAAAGAAGCTCAAAGTTCTTTCCGTTGGCACAGGTTGCGTTTTCATCAATTGATCGGAATCCTCTACGCAAGTTGTTGTAATGGTGAGCTTCTGGCGGAAAAAATGAATACCAGTTGCGTAGGCTTTGGCGATCAACCGACAAAAACCCACCCTATTTCAACAGAAAATATCTAGCTTTTTTATTACACACATTCATGCGATGAACAAACGAAAGAGTGAGCCCCATATTGGTGAAGTCCTGCTGTTCACTGATGGAGACCGGAAACCTAAGTCCAGGGACTGGGAATCGCGTAGTACTGAAACGGAAGATAGCATAACTGCCAACCACAAAGGTCGGATGGTATATATACCTATATATAGCGGCTTACGAACAAACATGGTGCCAACAATAATAGTACAGAGGCGGAAGCTCGGGTATAGATAGGAACGTTGTGAACAAAACAATTACAGAAAACGAAACGACACAAAGTATTGTTTTTCATGTTTCGCCGTACAACTCCTGAATTTTTTCTTTACTTGCATAAATGGGGTTCTGACCTTTGACAAACAGACCATAAAACATTCGCGTCATTGATCTCCATCTTGAGCCATACCCCTCAGTGTCTTTAAGGAGCCAAAGTCTTCATTTGTTGGGCCTGAACTGGAAGGCGGGTTGCACAAACCGAAGCCAATCCTCTCACCAAAGGTCTTAGCCAAATAGCATTGTAACTAGTTTTCCTGTAAATAAAGTGCACATTCTGAAGCCTCCTCAATCTTCAAATCTGGAGGCTTTCAAAGTGAGGACTCTTATGCAGGTGGGTCAACAGGCGTGTCTTGCGCGTACAATGCAGTCTCTAGAAATCGATGTCTGTTGCGTATCGGAAACACGAATTCAGGATCCTAGTATTATAAGCCACCTG
>UZAN01048526.1:5763-21664 GCA_900618425.1 Echinostoma caproni | reverse complement strand
TCGGACTGGGCCATCCGTTCAAGGTACTCAAGCCAGCGTTTATCATCTGCTTCCATCAGGACGATGTAGATATGGTGGTGCACCTCTTTGGTTGGTTTGGATTAAGGTGTTTGTACCAACTCCCTGTGTAAACTGCCAGTGGTTCACTGTCCCATTTATTGCTCCGGTTGTCAACTTTTTGTCCTCCTACTTTGTTAGAAAAATACCACAAGATGTCAATGAGACGGACACGCTCGGCGGAAACTTTGGGGCTCTTGGTCGTATCGAAGCATTTCACGGGATGCAAAAGATGGGTAAATACGCACACCCCAACACACCCGACCATGGAAAGACCAGGCCTTTCGGGTGTATAAACCATCTTAGTCTTATCCCAGCACCTTGAATAGTGTCTGTGGCAGGTAATCCCTGTGGCTCCAAATTGGAATGTTTCTCGTCGGAATTACCTCTTCGTTTCAAGTTAAAACTTCACTGACCGTAATCTGTATCACGAAATCCTCAGGAAAACCTCATAATTTACTGTAAGCAACCTGACCCAGATTGCTGCCACGGATGGACGGATTTCGTCGCTTTAAAAATCTTCGTCTTCTTTTTTTGTACAATCTGAATTTATATCTATTTACCAGTGCTCCAAAATCTCTGGAAAGTCAAGAACAGTCATATCCCCAAAGACCTAATTCATTATTCCTCTTCTGCTACTGTTGATACAATCAGTAGTTTAAAAGCCCAGCTCTTCACTTTACTTTGTGAGTAACTTTGACTTGAATTGAAAAAACTCAGTTGCACATACAAACGCACACTTTGTTTTTCTCCATTTTATATCTGAATGAGTGCATTTGTGTGCTGACGACAACACAAACAGCGGTGAGGTTTTCTTGGATAGCCATTAACAAACTGTGTTGGTTTTCACGGAACAACACACCGGTAGAGCCCGAAACAATCGGGATAATACGACTGAAAATGGAAGAAAAGGATCCTGACCTACGATACCGTAATGAACATATAGTGTGTAAAGAGAAGCTACTTTGTTCTCATTTCTATACTGCTTGTTTTTTACTGATATTCTTGGCTTAAGGAAGGGCATTCACATCTCTTCTCTCTTCGTGATTAGTGACGATTCCGATCCATACCCCTTGGTATTTCGAAGGTACTTCATTCATAAACCCTTCACCATGGCCCGCAATCTGAAGAAATCAGTCAGTGGCTGTTCTTTTTTCTGTCCCTATACCAGGTTATTTACTGACCACCACGATGTTTCAGCCAAAAAGAAACCACCATCACAATACTGAGAAAAGAGGGAAAATGTAGGACATCAAGCGTGCAAAAATGTGAATTGAGTACCAAGTGCATTAGAAGGCTCAGAGCGAACACCTTTTATCGGTCAGTGTCCGGGCAAGATAGGGTATCAGAGAGTTTCTGTAGGCAGATAACCGAGATGGGATGAGCTTGTATTCGGAACGGGTAGAGTGTTAGGATTTACATGCAAACAGGTCAATGTGTAAAGGATGGGTGCACTCAGATAGAATGTAATCAGTAAACTTCAAGCACGCATCAAGATGAACATCGCAGCTATTGCCAATCAGAAAAGATAACGGGACATAAGAAACAGCTGATTATTGAGAGGCCATGTCCAAGAAGCCTAAAATCGGCCTACTGCAAACCAGTGAAAATCACAGGGGAGCAGTAAAGAAGTATAGAGAGAACACATTGTTGAGCAAAAGCNNNNCCTATCACCGATAAATCAAAACCAAAGTGACGCAATCTTATCTGAAACGAGTGAACTTTCAACTTGCGAGTAACAGTTTGGGTATTCAAAGATCAGCGAAAGTTACTTTGAAGTGTGTCATCTAAGTACTTCACATTGCTGGCCCTGTTCATCGGCTTTCCCTGAATCTGTACATTGTCGGATTGAGGTGGGGAACGGTTTAAAGTACAAATACATTTTGTGTATTTTGGGGATTAAGATTAAGATCTAACGATGTGGGAAAAGTTTGTGATATATACTGCCAGTTCTGATTAGTTATATACGGAAACGGAAATTGCCTTGTCATAAGCAAAATTTTTGGTGGTAGCAGCTTTTCTGTTGTCCGGTTTAATACCACGCCTAACCTAGCGGGGCCTTATGTGGTTCTCCATTCCAAATCCCGGGGCTTAGGTTACCGGTTTCCATCACTTAACAGCAGGTCTTCGTGACTGCGGGGTGTACCCCGTCTGCTGTCCATCGCACNAAGGGGGGGGGGGGTGACTCCCTGATATAAGTCACAAAACGACTGGATGATAAGACAGCACCTTGGAGTACACCCGAACTATTGGCTGATACCGTTGATGGTCTTTCCAATTTTTGCAAAAAGTAATCACAGGAAGAAAAGTGGGACAGTCAAACTATTGCATCTTGTCAAGTAAAAGAGAGTCAAAAACGGAAGGATAATCAAGAACTGCAGATAAGGTGAACAAGAGAAGAAGCAGCATCCAGTGTTGCATGGTTACATTTGTATGCAAACTGTTAACTGATAGATAACTGAAGGTGATGCAGAACTGATCGCTTCATCAATTTCAGGGGAAGTGGGAGCACTTGGCTTGAAACGTTTCGCAATTGAGGCTTTTGTTGTTCCTGTGGGAATGGGTGTAATTCTTACCGGGCGCCAGCACTCCTTTATATGTCGAGTGAGAGATTAGCTGTGTGAAAAATGTGAAACAGTGGCTCAGCACTGTTTTAGAAGTGCAGGACTTAGGTCTCCCGGCCCGGGGTGCGGTGAACATTTTTAGGAAACACATGTGTCTGTGTATTTCACTGGAGGTAACTGGTTAAAATGCAGGTGGGATGTTTGGAAAACTTGAGTTGATATAACTGGAGCGTATGTCAGACGAAGAATGAATAAATGCACCATTCGGTTGTTCACTATCAATAGAAGGGCTGAATATCATTTTCTTCTGTCTGCAGAGTAGTTTGATTCCACGCCACATAGATTTACAGTTCCTTGTCCAAAAAACTGACTTGCATAATGGGAATCCAACCGCTGTTACACAGAAAAGACGTAAATGCACGTTCCGTTTCACGACGAAAATATTCAAGAAACGGTGTTGATATTCTGCCATATTCATGAAACAAATTTATCACAGAATAGCACATGTCAGAAATACGGTTTGACACCTCTGTTAGAAAAGTCCTAGTGGACAATCAGATTGTGTTCAAAAGAAAACAGTCAGTAACTACTTTGAGAGACTCTTACCATAGCAATATTTTTTGAGCTGACGGAACATGGTGTGTTTAGGTCGAATAAAAGAAAACTGGCTTGAGTGTGAGTCAATCTTAAATCTGACCAATGCACCTGATTGATGCTAGTCATCAGTCACATAAGTTACCACCAAAGCTGGGCAATATCGGTGATCGAGTACTGACAAACAAACTGCAACATATTTGAATGGGTTTGAGGTGGCTTCGTTGGTGCTTTGTGACCTCATTTTGGAAGGTGGTTCTCTTGAGCCTTGCCACGACGTGTGTTTTTAGTTGTTAAAATGCAATGCTGTACCAACCCACTGCTTTGCAAGCAGCACGTGAATTTTCTAAGGCCAGAGTTGCATTTTAGAATCGTATGACTGAATGTGACTTCGTGTATCCCTTTTGAAACCTCAACGGATATATCCAGAGAAAGAATCGTTATCTAAGAGGAGACAGTTATTCAAACTTAAGTGCACATCCAAACAAGGGGGAAAAGAATGGCGCAGGTCAGTTACAGGGTCATCATTCTTGAAGAAAACGACAACATCGCTAGATGACTTTAAACTTTGTTAGACCGGGTCATTCATATGGAGGGACTGAAGGACAGTCTGTTGACTCAAATTGAACTGTCATAGTTTGCAAACAAAATTTTATGAGTACCAGACTGAGCTAAACACCAAGCGGTTTCGTCAGGAGTACAATACCAGATTTCTTCAAAATCTTTCGAGATTTCTAGACGAATAAACTGCAGTTATTCGTAATTGTCAAATGGTTCTTAGTTAAATAAACGAATAGCATAATAGCAGTGAGAACGTTGAATGTAGTTAATAACCTGACCTTGTAATAATGTAGCACGCAAATCATTGAGTTCGGTAGTATAGTAAACCAGACCACAGTGGAGCTGCCTAAAACGGAATCGCCCCTCAGTGCTTTTAATGGTACCTATCTAGAAAATCTGATGGTTCTAATTCAGTCAAGGACTTATGTAAGCTAGCCTCGCAAGCGTTAAACTCTAGGTCGTTTTGTTCATTATGTAATTTGGTGAATCTGGTGTACATCATTTTCAGTGTGTTGCGTCTTAACCATGATTCTAGCCGTTGTTTTACGCAACGTTCCAATCTTGTCTATATTATCCCCAATCTAGGAATGCCCTTTCGAGGGTGTGGAAGGTTGTTTGACCCGCACACGCAAGCTTTCTGGTTCCATCGCGGATCACGTCTACTCTACCCTCCCAGGACATCCTGCTGCATCGTCTGCTAGTCAGCTGATCGTGAATAACTTGTGCACAGAAGGCTGTGAAATTGCCTGGTCTCGCACCGCGTCCATACCTTCATGTAAAATTTTGTCAGGTTCGATTGAGGCAAACAAATCCAGCAGTTTGACAGTGAACGTTGGCTTGCGTCAGAGAAGGAACGATTCCAATGTGATCACCCCTCCAATTCTCAAGGGTATTTTGAAGCAGCGTTCTTATTCAGGTCAGAAATGTGAATGGATACTCTTAAAAATTTTGGTTTCCCTGGTATTTCATGATTTTCATCAGTAGTCAGTTTTGAAACTGGCGTGCTGTTCGATACTGTCAACCATGTTACCCTTCCGTTAAGCATTATTTCATAATCCTGTGCCCTCTATTTTTTTTAATTTTACAGACGATTGTTATCCGATTTCACGTTTAAGAGTCAGTACTTTATCTTTAGCGTCAAATTACATGCCAGAATTCTGAAAAATCGTAATGCGTTGTAGCGAAACTAATTACTCCAGGCATCGGACAAAAGAGTTAATGTTTTTTTAGGTGGCGCCATTCAGTGCAAAGATTAACGCAAAAGACGGGAAATGTTTAGACCAAAATCGCAAGGGGTGACGCTCAGAAATTTTTGTGGTAATGGTAGTGGATCCCCTCTGGATGGGTCCTTTTACGTTGTTTTCTTTTTTCAGAATACTGGTAGTAAAGTTCAATTTGTTAGCAAGATAATTTGTATGTGTAGGGCGACCAACTTGCAAATGCAGATGCTAGGTGAAACATACGGTCGGTTTACCCAAAAATGGAAATACTGCTGAATCTTTGTTTTACAGTAAAGAGACACTTTATCTCATGATGTCTGTCGTCCTCCGAAGCGCCACAGAATAATTCACTCATGTTCACCCTGAGCCCATTTGGGACTTCGCTCATTTTTCTTTCATCCACAATGGTCCCCCCGTCGGGTATTACAGATGCGTTTCTACCCTACTCTTGCGGCTATTGTCTTCAATACTAACCCGATATTATCGCAATGCAATTCGATTTCACTCTGAATCAAGGCTGTGCAAATCACTTTCGCTCGTTGTAAGAAGAGGCGATATTGGGGAGGGCATTCAGAATGGATCCAATTTGTTGACTCTTACTTTGAAGAGATGGAGCTTGTAGGCGGGATAAAAACGGACCTGTGGATGGGATTCCTGAACGAAGAGATCATAAACCAACCATGCGCGACCTAGGAGCAGATACTTGCTAATTGTGACTGGTTGTCTGGACTCGGGGAAAGTGGGCAAAGTAAGAGGATCGGTGCAGACGAGAGGAACTCCATTGAGCGAAATCCAAAGTAATACCGATTCATGAGCATAAAGCAGAGAAGAGAGTATGCGGCACCGCTGTAGTAAGCGATTTTCAAAATCTGTGCGCTGCATATACCCAATCCAACCATTTTCGATTGTTGTTTTCGTTGTTTTGTTATTTGTTCGTAAACGTGCTAACTCGAAAATAAATTTATCTAAAGTATGCTCGTGTACACCGTGTGCGCTTTTGATCGTTCTTTTAATTCTCAATTGATCAAATGCATATTCACTAGCAACAACCAAAGTGGAGCACCGAAATTCTGAGTTATTGAGTGTGTAAACTAAAACCGAACTTCACTTCTCACCATAACTTCTGCTGGATTTTATTAGCCCGGTGCTTCTCTGTCACTTCCCTTTTGATATGGCTAACGTGATTGTCTATTTTGGCCAACAAATGAGAAGCGAATCAAATTTTGCACATGAATGCTAGGCAGAGATTTCGCCGTCCACTACGCAAACAAAAACGATTCATTGGTTTGCTTCTCTTGCTACCTTCGGTGATCTAGTTCTTATGTCTGTGACCCATCCTAACGTGGCATGGTATGGTGCAATATATTAGGTCAATAATACTGAAGTTGTTTTTTTGACGGCTTGTCATCTTGGACTGTTGGTTAACATGCTGCTACTTTGTCACCTGGAGTATTATTTGCCATCAGGGCCACTACGAAGCACAACACCATCAGATTGTACTCTGTAGTTATGGCAAACTTCCGGATCCACATTGGGGCCTATTGACCCGTTAGTTATAATCAAACTCTAATCTTTCTGTTCTTCAGGGATTGCGGTTCCTATTTTCCTCTTGTCAAGAAAACAAACTCAAGTAAAATATCTATTGAATCACCTGCCTTGGCCCGGGTAACCTGGCAGAATTTAGCCCACAGGCAAACCATGGAGCGTTTTTCTTTTTTATAAAGAGTATTGTACCAAATATATTGAATCGCAGTCGTTCCCTGGTTGATTGCTGTCGGTTGACACGCTACCGCAGACACTCTTTTCCCCCTGGTTCTCTTATGATCAAAGCCGTCAGTTTTGTTTTTCTTCATCCACATTTTGTGCGGTTTTTTCTCCGAATACGTGAAATTGTTTATGTTCGTGTTTATTTATGTTCATTTGACTAGCGTTCTTCAATTAGTTAGCTTCACATACGCATGCGCATTCTTAAACTGGTTTTATGCATAACCTAATTTCATGGACATGGTTGTGAAAACCTTCAAATCGATCCAGGTCTCAAAAAACCTAATCCGTGACAGTTGAACTACGGTTCATTGTATTTTGTTTTAGTCCATTCTATGACGGTCTATCACAGCCATTCATTGTGGAGATATTCAACCGTTTCTCATTATCCCTTTCTGACTTAGAGAAACAACGTTCTGTGTCCTGTGGTGAGACCGGACTACACTGTGTTGAGTTCGTACGGACGACCGTTTGTGATATTTTATCATCTGAATCCTTATCGGTAACAAACCCTTCCTGAAAGAACCCGGGGATTGTTCCTAATTGGTACTGAGGTCGAAATGCACCGTGTGATGAAGTGTTTGCAAACAAATTGCCAATCTCAGGCGAAAATGCACCTAGTTAGGCGAACCAAATGTCCATACTTCGGAAAATTCAATTTAGATCATAAAACATTCCCATAGATGCATAATTAGTTCGATTACTGAATGGCGCAAGATAGTGTTAAGTGAGTGTGCCTAATATGTTGAACGGATAGGCAGTAAGTAATGAGAACATATGTAATGATCATGAGAATGTAAAAAGCAAACAATGACGAAGTTGGGCAAACAAAACAGTTGTAAGCGCGTTGCATAGAGTAGGTCAATAAGGTTTGGTCCTTACAAGGAATCATGAGACACGATTCTCACAGTCGCGGTAATAGCAATGGTGCCTTTTTATTCAGTCAGAAGTTTTTGACACCATCATGTGATAAACAATCACCCTGGCCACGGGGACTTGCTGCTTATTTACGTTAGCCGTTAACCTGAATCCCGGTACTTGGATGAATGAACCCTGTTGGCCCCGTTGGAATAAGTGTTTTTATTGAGCCGAACCACAGCGAAACTGTCAAACACCAAATTACACACACATTTCTTTCATTCTATCACCTTTGCCCATTGCCTGCATCGCACACATGCTTCATTTAGTTCCTCCTATTCATTTCGTATGATCTCATAGTATGTTATCTACCTGTGGAATATATTGCTCACACTCACCTAACACTATCTTGTGCGATTTAATAATCTCATGACTCATAAAATTAATCATCCAAATGCCGAATGTGATCTTTCAAAGAACATTCTTCGCCTTTACAATGTGTATTTAATCAGCATGTTGCTTATTAGCATTATTATTATTTTTTAATGAACCCCTTCCAACTCCGATTGACATTTTGAAACGTCAATTGTGCTAATGGTTTTTATCTTTTTGCCTAGCCTAATATTTATTTGCACAGTAGACCGGAACGTAACGAAAGTCAGATCACTAAATGACCACGGGTGCCGTTGATATCCATACTTTCTCACGTGAAGTAGATATTTGATTTTTGTTTGCAACATTTGCTGTTCCTGGTCACGATTTTGGGGTAGAGTAACCTCGTCGTCACCAATGTGAGAGTAATTTTAACTGATTGATTAGTCATATAATTCATTGCAGTAATCGGATAGACACATGAAGTGCGCTACCAAGTGTCGCGCTTGTCCCTATTATGTGTTTCTTTCGCCCAGTTGTGTTTACAACCTATGAATTGCCATTCCTTTTTTTGAATAGAATCGAGTGGTGACGAGCAGCTAACTCCCTCCAGTGCCCTCCGTTTTTCTGGACTTGCCGACACACGTGCGGATCTGTGCTTTTCATCTGATGAATTTCCGACTGCTAGTAGTAGCGAGGCAGACGATCCCGTTCCATCGCAGCCAACATTACATTACCCACCTGCCACGTTTCACGAATTAAGACGTCGGCAATCTCCATGGGGCAATGGCATGCGTCGTTGTATGTCCAATGAAAAATTAGTGTCTTTCAATTCCCATCCCGGTGAAATGGGGATACTCACAACTGGTCGCCAACGCCGTCGGTCTGTAAACTTCTCTGCGCATGATCAACATGTGGATTACTCTCCTCGTGACACGGTTGAGGCCTTACACCATACACTGGCAAGCCGAAGGTCAGTTGCGTTTAGTGTATCGTTGATCAAGTCAATAGTTCATTAACCACTGCAGTGATTTTGGTTCATGATTGTCTGTAAGAATAAGAGCTTCTTACGCCAGGTGTGGGTGGTTTGGAATCAGGGTTTAGCCAACTCCCCTAGACTGACTACCAGCAGAAGCTATTTGAAGCGCTTGGTCCTTTGGGAGCATTTCTAGAGGAGTTCGGGACGAATGGCCATTTCGAGACACCCACTCCCGACCATACTGAGGCATTTGTTCGTGTGTGTGGTAAACTGAGTTCACATGGCAGCAAAAGGACTTACTGTTGTCACAGGAATCAAACAATTTGCTCATCGTTTTAACCTTCGTTTGTATATGCTTGCTGAAACAGCTCCGCAACGGATTCATAGCTGATCCCAATCCACCTCGCATCTCCTACTATTGTTGTTATGCTTATGGCGTCAGCTCCATGCTGACCCACAAGCCGGTGATAATTATATATACACCTTCTTTGAGTCTATCCTTGATCGACATGCACCTGGCTTCATTTCATTCGTGTTCCTGGTACATGCACACACATGGACATCCTCTGTCGCACCAACTTCACCTCAGCTTCTACTATCAGCTTACCCTGCTCCGTGGTTTTTCGATCAATTATCGAAGCATTTGCCATGGTACTCGTTTTTTAACCAGTGTTCGATTATTTGTGTTCCACTCCATAAGTTGTATTGAAAACATCAAGTTAATTTGTATTCTTAGTGGACAACCCTCTGGTGAATTTGGCTAGGCTTGACCGTACATTTTATTCAATTAGAAGCAGTTGTGGGGCGAAGCCCATAGTTCGGTATCATCGTAATAAGACTATGTATCTTTTAGACCAGTCTTCAGTCGGCCCCATTTACTTCTACACTAATGATTAGATTTGATTTTTTTATGCTTGGCTTAGTTCGTCACCCCGATAAGCAGTAACTTAATGGATTGGCAGCCATACCCCGCAATAGCAAGTTGACGAAAAAAGGCTTTTTCACCAGTCCATTTTCCCCGAAATTGCAGTACCACTGATTTTCGTCTCCCCTCTCCGCACACTTTGTTTTGTCACTTCCAATGTAGGAAAAAAGCCCGACGACGTGAGACTAGGCGTCGCAACTTCAGTGGTGACGCGTGTGCACAGACCGCAGCTGGTGTATCCGGGAGAAGATCCGACAACAAACGCAGTGGATCCGGCCGCACTACTCCGCACTTCTCTGGAAATAACTCTTCCGAGACCGATCTGTCGCGAAAGGGTTCGGGCGAAGTACAACTGCAGCCTCATGGTACGCGATAATAGCATCACACTTCTATTTTGCCCTATCAAAAGACAACAAACGGCACCCAGGCACTATGTTCTTTGGGTTGCAGTAATCCGGCCCTAATAAGTCTATTTACCAGTACAATAATTCATCTGAACATTTTATTTGCTTGGTCGACCAGAGTAAAAGGGTATTCCGGGGTGTAGCAGTTTCGGCATCGATTCAACTTTGCTCCCTATGGATAGTGATAGTGCCCCCTATTGATTCATCAACCAATGTTTACTGAACCTTTCTCAAGTAGGATCATGACGGGCATACGGAGACACCGGTGTTTTGTCTCCCTAAGTTTCGGTGGCTGGGTTGCGCATTGATCATGTCACCGGATAGACTTCTTTGGCTTCTGAGGTAGAATACCAAGGGCGGTCAAACTACTCCCTGGAAGGTGGGTCTGAAAACTCTACTGACGGGACTTACTTAATGGTTACATTAGGTCTCGTGATCAATCTAGTCTGCACTTACAGATGCCGTGACATCACTCAGTTGTCGTAAACAGTGACACTCTTTTAAATACCCGCTTTCGATGCGTTTCTAGCTTACCTACTTTCTGTCTCTATCGGGGTTTCATCCGATTTTTTGCTGACTCCTCATTGATCGATCCATTGGGTAACCGAGGCGTTACAACCAAAACTGTCGCACGACAGGTCAGTTGTTTGAAGTGAACTGAACACTGATTCACACCCGCCCACCCCACCATGTCGTTACCTAGATTTGAAGCTCTTTATTGTTTTTTAGCGTTGTCAATTAGTAAACCTAACCTGATGTAGATTCCGAGCCTTACGATATACTGTATTCCTGATAAGCAGTAGATATCTTGATGCTCGAGTGAAATAGACGTTTCCAGGATGACGTCCAGGCGGTCATATAAATATTTTACTGTCTTTCCGTATATTTCTTTTGATAGAACACTTCACTTTTAACTGTTCGATTTACTCCTCATTCATAAAGAATGGATAGCCTAAAGACAATATAAAATTGTCGCTTTGCAATGCGAGGTTGTGAAAACTGGCTGAAACTGAACTGGTTTGAAAGCGACACACTGCTAATATTCTGACTTTTTTTACGTGTCCACCGCCCTAATCAAAGTATTGGTTTAACTCGTGAGATTTGCCATTCATCTTTTGACTGAAACCGCAGTCCATTAGACACGCTATCTAGGTAAGGCTCCCAGATCCGGGGTGCTTGATATATCACAATGCTTAGTCGTTTCAAAGAGATTAGGTCTGTGAGCCCTGTTGTTGATTTGTACTCCTAAAACGGCTTCAGTATGGTTGAGAGATGATATTTTTGGTAAATGGATATCATCGTTCGGGGTCCCCGATCTGCTTTCACAACCTGTGTTAGAACAATCTCGTGCTAGGGATGCTTCTCATGGGAAGGAAAGTCTGAGAAGCCATTCTTCAAATCTCTAATCGGGTTGTAGACTAGGTACAACTGACTCTTAGTCTCGCCATAAATAATTGGTTTTGAAATAACACGGGTGCTTTTATCGCACCATCACAGTTTCTAACCTTTTTGGCATGAAGTGCATCACTCGCTGTACTTTCTCGCTTAAAACTGATTCACCCTCCATCTCGCAGATTCACTATCTTTTGATCACAGAACTTGAAACTGATCCGCTAAGCCTCGAGTAGCTTTCCTTGTTCAGTGAAAATAAACACTTGACTTGGGTCGAGTCTAAATCATTGTCTATGTTTAAAGAGTTTTTTCTAGCTCTTTCAAATTAAATCCTATGTTTTCTTTGCAGTAAAGCTGTTTGGCGACTGATATGCTTTCAGAGGCTCCTCCTTTAGGCACTGAAATCACCGCAATCTTACGTCAACCTAATCGATGATGTGGTCCATAGCCTACCTGAACTGATGGTGTCACTTTGAGGTGGAATAGATTAATATTACTCTCAATAATACGAATGACTATATTCCCCAATCCTACTCATATCTATTACTCTTAAAAATATTCGCCCTTCATAATTGTAAAATTCCAGTCTCTTTTCATATCGCTTCTTCATTTCACTAACGTAAAAGATTCTAGACTCAAGTTTCGAACCCTAGAAACCAGCCAGTTTTAGAAAATTGGTCCAGTATTACCCTACTCAGTGCAGTCCTTGTTTTATTGGGCAGGTGGTTAGGCTACTGAAACGGTAATTTCTCCTGGTTATAATACTTGCATGAGAGCAAGAAAAAGCATAATGATCACAGAATGTGTTGAATTGAACTATTTCGTGATAATCTCATCAGCTGTGTACACACATTCAGATCACGTCTGGTTAAGAGTGACAGGTGAAAACACACGGGGAAGAGAAATCACTCAATACGAAGGCCAAAGGTCACTAATATGAACCGGGTTGGGCATAGAGGCAGGGAGCGGAATCACTTCAGGGGGGAGATGAACTACAGTAACACCTACCATGGCAGCACGAGGCTAGCCACGAATTCGGTCCGTTTACACAGTCGAGCTGGTAGCGTCGAATGGCAGCTGCTTCAGCGAATCATAATAGACGGCGACCTTTCTCGCGGATCAAGACACAAAAGGCGTCCCTAGGTTTGTCACATTCTTTGCAATCCAATATATGACGGGCTATTGAAGTCGGCGGAAGCATAGACGCGTTGGGAGCCAAATTCTTCGGTGCATGCTGTCCTATCCTGGTAGTCAATCGTCTCTCAGTTCTTCCGACGTACTTGCTACCGCAAGGAAACACAGGAGGTAACTGAAGAGTCGGGTTTGTCTAGATTGGATTCAATGAGCATTCGCCTCTTGTCGTACAGTATTATAAGAGCGGTAAGATTATACGTTCTTTCAATCGCTTGTTTCAAACTGCGCTGTATCCACCTATCATTTTGCTCACCTTGAACGGGTATGGTGCCAAAAAAGTTTTTTGAGGCGTTTCACTTTGTTCTTTTCTGTTCAACGGTGCTCCGTACTTTGAAATAAACCTTTTAGGGTATCCATTTTCGTGCAGCGCTGTGGATGTGCAGCGATCATCGAACTCTAACGTTACACTGGAGCAGATTATCCTGGCTCTAGAGAATAAACTGTACACCAACGATCGTTTGTATTGTATTGGATAGAAACTTCTAAAATTAAGATACTGTCCCGTCCAAATCGGCTTGTGAAATACGGATCTGATGGGAGGTCCATCCTCTTCTCTGGTCAATCCGGCATCTAGGAACTGGAAGGAATATTCGGATTCGTGCTCCACCGTAAATTTAATAATCGGATGTGAATAGTTGAGTTTTTTTAAGCATAACTTGTGCATGCGCGCTGTCATTCAGTATGAATAATGTGTTATCCACGTAACGGCCGTAAAAGTGTGTTCTTCCATTGCCTCAGTTTTGTATTCTCCAGTTTCCCCATAAGTATATCACCTAGGACCGTTCCCAGTGGTCTACCCAGTGCAACTCCCTCAACTGGACAACAATAATCTCCGTTAAAGCAGAACTGGTCATCTTTAGTACATAGAAGTACTAATCTTCGGAGACTGCGATGGAATATTGAGTTCGTCGGCATATGAACAGACAATGTCCACAGTTTCACAAAGAGGAAAATTAGTGAACAAGGAACAAACATCATTTGGGACCATGTGTTAATGAGAAACATTAAGATCACGGATTTCTTCAACAAATTCGAGCGAATCTTTCAGAGAGTAGTTTAAAAACTTTTCTTTGACTGGTTGAATGAGTTTGGCTAACCATTTCACTGACTTGGTGGGGTGCTCCAATCATAGATAGTATGGGTCGTAGTGAAATTCCATCCTTGTGAACTTTGGGGAGCCCGTACATACAAGGTAGCCGAGAGCCTCGGGGGATGAGATAAGCAAGTATGGCACTACTAATATGGCCACCCTGATGCAACTGACGTAGTTCGCGTGCAATGGATTGTTCCACAGTCGCTGTTTGATCCAGTCCAGAGCGGTCAGGAGCAAATCTGCTTCCATCCGAAAATCCATTTTTCGAATATAATCCTGTTTATTCATGATGATCGCTTCAGATCCTCTGTCGGATCTTGAAATAGCAACGTTGTCGTGCTTTCTAAGTTATTCTAATGCTTTCCAATGACCTGACATGACACTAGTCAATCCCTGATCATCAACACACAATTGGTTGGCTAGGTCCACTGTTTTAGCTCTGAACTTGGTACTAGTTCTGGAAGTTGGGCGGTTAGGTCACCAAATTGTGACCCGGAAGTCCCGGGTTCGAACCGCTCCACCGCCGCCCGTCTTCCCTATTTCTGTATTTCCCCAGGTAGCCTTTGTATTGCCACAGCCCCCTTCGTGAAAGTTGACTGTACATTTGTATATTCAATAAATTAAAAAAGAAGTTTTAATTCGGACATCATCCGCAATTCTCGTATGGCTTTGTAGTGTTCTGCTCTGAGACAAGTTTGTTGTCTTATAGGTACAGAAAGGAAAGTGTGCGAAATGTTCACCATTTTAGCACGAAGCCAACCAGCATTATCAGCCGAGGTTGCCGAAAGATCTTTCAATTGGTCAAACAGGTTTTCGAATTCAACTTTTGTTTGAATCTCGTTCAACTTCTTTTGGGGAATCTTGAAGTTCAAACCAAGTAACAGTACGTCAAGTTGTGGCTTTGTGAAGATGATGCCGGAGAAATTGTGAATATGTCCACTTGTGCTTTTCGAAACGGGAACTGCGTTATAAGATCTTTCGGCAACCTCGGCTGATAATGCTGGCTTCATGCTAAAATGGTGGACATTTCGCACACTTTCCTTTCTGCACCTATAAGACAACAAACTTGTCTCAGAGCAGAACACTATAACCTTATGTGTGGCACAAAAGACTTGGAACCTATTGAAAGGGTCTCCCCCCCACCGCAGTGATTCCGCTCCCTGCCCCTATGCCCAACCCGGTTCATATTAGTGACCTTTGGCCTTCGTATTGAGTGATTTCTCTTCCCCGTGTGTTTTCACCTGTCACTCTTAACCAGACGTGATCTGAATGTATGTACACAGCTGATGAGATTACCACGAACTAGTCCAATTCAACACATTCTGTGATCATTATGCTTTTTCTTGCTCTCATGAAAATGTTAAAGGAAACTTGCATGAAATATAATATTTACGTCTTACACTGTTCATCACACAACAAAAATTCCCGATCTCATGTTTACCACCATTTGCCTTCCAAAGCGTAATTATGTCACCGAATCAGACGAATTCCCAATTGAATCTCGCTCATCGCTTTGCCTTTATTGATTCACCAGGAGCAGCAGATAACGCTGGCGATCGTCCTACAGAGTCAACGGATCCATCGGTTCAAACGGAACTGGAAATTCCACCAACCGATTCGAACGTAACAAACAACATTTCGAATGGCTCAACTGATGCAACGAATACAACAATTACCACGAATTGCCCAACCGACCCATCTTCTAGCCCCACCAAACGGACCACAAGTGCAGTCACTTTGTGTGCGAATCCTCTGTTTGAATTAGACGAGGAGTAGCTAGTCACTTTAACCCTGATTTTTTCCCCGAGAGACCTCGTAGCACCTGGTACCTTATCACATTTTTCTTCCGGTGGCGTTGAATTATATCATCTCTTATTGCTCCATCGTCCTTGTTTGCTTGTGGGCCATTTGCATGCACTGGCTG
>UZAN01048525.1:2362-15287 GCA_900618425.1 Echinostoma caproni | reverse complement strand
CCTAACCTCAGCATTGCTAGTCCGGTTACCCCACCAGACACGTGCAACAAAAGGAAACTATCGATGCCGCTAAACCCCTATGCCCAATGCGGTTATTTTTCTAGTGAATAGTAAGTCCCCTTCTGAGAATTCGTGCATCACAGAGTCTATCACCGCCCGCTAAAATTCCCCCCATCGATTGATATCAGTGGACGAGCATTGTATCATGAAGTATGAGTCACCTCAAATAAAATTTTTGGTTTGTCTGCTGGGTTAGCGCAATTGAATCAATTACCTGTCGCACCTTGTTTCGAATCTTCATATAGCATACACTGTCTGGCGTTACCAAAAATCTAGATCAGATAGCTGTCTTTTGAGTGCCTCCAAAACGTTTTGGCAACAGGTCACACCTCATGGCACAGCAGAGTGGATCCAACTTTTCTGAAAGTATTTAGTTATAAGTCACATAACCTGAGCCAATTGTTGTTTGATTATGTAGTTAAACCCAGTGAAATTAGTAAGTCAGACACTATAGTATCACGATTGTTTTCAGCGAAAGATGAAAATTTGGCCCTTATTCGTGATATTCCCTCTCTCTCGCTCACTTTCACACAGAGTGGCGTGATTTTAGACCCCATGTGTGGAGCCGGGGTTCTCTTATGTGAGGCTGCTATTCGGATGGACTCTCGTACTGCGCGCCTCGAACACTGTGCGTTCTTGTCTCGTTCTTCACTATTCCTGGTCGGGATTGATTGCTGTGAAGACCAACTGGATCGTGCCCGGAAAAATCTGTTGCACACAGAAACGCAACTGGTCCGGTCCCATTCGTATTGGGATCTTGTTTGTTGTTCTGCCGAAAGTGAGTGGACCCGAAATGGAATACAATAAGAACTGTTAGGCCAATCTATTTTGACCTGGTTCGGTTTCATCAACTGTGCGAGTTCATTGACTGATCGATTTTCTCCCAGGTGGTAAACTGTCTGATCTGCAGTATGCAGACGATATTGTGCTGCTCACTGCAGATTCAAGTAAGTTGTAATCATTTATGGATAGTTTGAGTGCTAGCATAGCCTTCTTCTGTATGCAATTCGCACCTTCAAAGTTTAAAGTGCTATAGGATTGGGTCGGCTCAGCTCCCAACCTCACGCTATCTGCGGAAGTATTAGATAAAGTAGATAAATTTTGCTACCTGGGCAGCTGCATCTCACCTGGCAGATGCATCACAGATGAAGTGTCAGCTGGGATACAGGAAGCGGGACTGGCATTTGCCGACTTGAGAAATCTGTGGCGCTGTCGCAACATCGGGCTGTTTGTGAAGGATCGAATGTGTGCTACAGCAGTTAGGCCAGTGCTACTTTATGGAACAGAGACTTTGCCATTACGGGAACAGGATAAAAGGTAGATTGTCGGTGTTTGAACATTGCTGTCTACGCAGCATTGCCCGAGTCTTGTGGTGCAACTGGTCAAGCAATGCTGAGGTTAATCGCCGAGTTTTAGGTGATAGCGGTCGTNGGCGCAAGTAATCGACTTCCATAGATTGCGGTAGTTGGGAGATGAGTTGCATGTGACCAAATAGATTTCCACGTCGTCCGATGTCTGCCAAGATAGGAAGCGGTTGAAAAAGGGCAAGGGTGGTCGGACTAAGACCTGGCGTGCGGGTATGCAAACCCTAACCAATACACTTGGTCACATAGGTCCTGTTAGGCTCCCTGGATGGGGATCTCGGGATGATCGTAACCGGTGGTTAGAGATATTAAGTGATTTAGCTGGGTTGCTCTTGTTCATCTACTCATTATTCTTGTAACTCGAGTATATATGAATTCTCTATCTTAAATTTGACTCTACTCTCAATATTCTAACCTTCATTCTGCTGTCCCATCCAAATGGGCAACCAAACCCGGCGCGCGAAAGTGCATGGGTAATGGTTGCGAAAACTGAAAACTGACCGATTTGGGGATCGAACTCCGGATCCTAGGTCGGGTTTGTGATGTCCCCAGTCGAGATTTGCCCTTGTTTGCTTGTGTTAAGATAAGCGGGGTTAGATATCCCCTGCAAAAGTAGGGTTTGCTATAACGATTATGAATGTGGTCGGAACGTCTGGTCAACAGCCATCCTGTGGTCAAAAGTTTAGCGTGCTTGCGTTCCACCTTTGAGGTCTTGGTTGCAACCCTCGTTGGTAGCGATAGTTTTGTACGATGGACGAGACCCAACTCAATCAAAACGGTTTTAAAGTGCTTTCAAGCTTTCCATTTCAAGTTTATTTTGCTTTCAGGATGAAACTGTTCTTCAATAAATAAACTAACCTCCACTGAGGATCGCACATCACCCAGTAGTTTACGAGTAAATGTGGATTTTAGCCAACCCGATCCGTCATGTTGGGAAAATAACCCGTGGTCTAGCATTTGAAAACAATCATCATTATGAAACGTACTGATGAAGCTGTTGCCAGGCACATATTTTCAATCACGGGCTTTCAACAAACTAGAGACTGAGTATCTGAGCACGTTCTGCCGAGGCTTCATTCAGTTTTATCGTTTCATTGCAGATCTACCGTTCCGCCCCGGTGTGTTCGATGCTGTCGTTTGCGACCTGCCATTTGGCCAAAAACATGGTGCTGTTGACCGAAACTTAGTGAGTTTTGAACGCGAAAAGTTGGAGAAACTGTATGAACACGTGTTGAGCAGCATACCGCGGTACGCAATTCGGTGCTGACAAGCCGTTGTTTTTCTCATCATAATATGACTACTCATAAGTAGCGTTAACTACTGCTTTTTAAAATTCATTTACATTTTGTGCTCGTGACGCGATAATTTATTATCTTTCTTGTTTTGTGTCACTTTCCTCAAAAATTTGATGTGAAAAGGATGCTGAGACGATCAGTCAACAATTCGTTTCGGCGGTACACTTGTCACATTCCTGTTTACTCTTGATGCATTTTGGGACTCAAAATCTCATCTCCCGCTGATATTGTTACAATTGTTTGCTGAGGGATCTTTTCTGTGATCTACAATATGGCCTGATGGGTTTGCGTGGTTTGATTTCCTCTTGCCTGATTTTACTCATGCAAAGTTTACGGGGTGAGAGAGCGAGTAGGTTCGACGTGTGTGTGTGTGTGTGTGTGTAGGAATGTATTTCTGCGGCACGATAAAGATAGCGAAAATGGTTGAAGATCCAATTAAATAAACATTCTTGGATGCGGGGATAATCCTTGATTCTAAGAGATGATCATTTATAAATTAAAAAGGTAGACACACGCTTGCAGCTTTTTGCCACTTCTGTGTTATTCGGTGTACATGTAATTCAACCCATCGTCAAACTTGCCGTTCTATATGACATATATTACGTCTCACGATCCACCTTTTACTTTCCAAAAACCCAATCCCTTTCACTTTTTGGCAGTATTCTTCAACCTGAGGGTCAGTATGCTTTACTGGTTGGATCCTCACTGGCCCAATTCACCCGAACACTGCTTCACAATTTGCATTGTTCAATAGACATGGACGAGTCTATTTCCCTGGGTCTCACTGAGGCGCGATTACTCAGTGGTGTATTGGAATCGGGAGATTGACGAGAATCTTGTCATGGTTACCACATTACTCGAACATGTTATGCTACTCTTATTCCTCCTGAAAACCCCTACAGACTAAATAACAGTGATGCGTTCTGAGTTTTCTCCACCCAGATATACTGACGTTTTCTGTATATCAAACTGTACCGATCACCCGACAAACGACCTGTTATATATATATATATATGTATATAGATTGTGATTGCACGTTTGCAGTTTACAATTGTCTTCCCGTTACTTGAATCGGTTCTCATAACTATGACATCAGGTTCAGGTATAGCTGTGAAGTTCGATCATTCTATTGTTCAACACACCAAGGGTTAGATTGCCGTCGAAGATTATCAAGTTAAGTCGCGTATACATTTTGTTCATCCATTTTGGCAAGATTTTTCAGTTGTAAAAGGTACCGCTTTTGGTTTGCACACAGGCGAATAAAATGGTTTTAAAGATATGACGTTCAATAAATAGGCTATGCTGATTAAGAGCGAGAACGCACGTCAGGAGTAGGAAACTGCAGCATCAATTACCTGAGGTTGTATCTCAGTTAATTCGGCAGTCTTATCCTGGAAACCAATTGTTGTATTCCGTATAAGTCAATAAGTACGCAAGTAGTGAATTGAGTAGTTATTCTATTTCCAGTACGTAAATGCAAACGTAGCAGGTCTGTAGGCCGGCAAGCAAGTAGTGCGCTGACACGCAGACAGGCAGGCACAAACTGGCGCAAGCGTTACCAAGACGGGAGAATGTTGTCACGCTGGGCAGTCAACCAACCAGTCAATGCGGGCAGGTCAATACTGACCTCTGATTCACTGAGGTGGATAGACCTTGTAACAGATTAAATCCGTGTGACGTGCGTACGTGCGTGTGGGGGCAGGCTGCAACCGTCAATCACGTGATTTGCGGTAAACGTTTCACTCGATTGCAGGCCACAACATCAATAAACGAGAAAGATAAAATACAAGAGAACTGTGAAAAGCTGTGCATTGAGGATGATGGCTATCACATATCTCAGTCAACCAAACCCCTGGTGTAGCACATAACTTAGTTTTGAGCGATGAAAATCAAGTAAACTCATTACTTTACTCGGACCGGCTGGCTTCATGAAGACCATGTAGTTCCATCGGGGTTCGATTCCAGGGGTATCTCAGCGTTATCCGGCTTTTTCGAGGTTACATCTTCACTCTACAAACAACATGCCAACTGTTAAGCTAGCAGTGTTTTGTGGTATGGTTTCCAGTCACCCCCTAGAAAGCCATGTTAGTCAAGGAGACGTTTTATTTATAGCCGTTGGGTCATACAGTAGATCTCGTCCACCAGCTCAGTGATAACCGTACGCTGTCTCGCCGAGGGTTTTAGGTCTCAGTTACCGTATATTTTGGTTGAACCCACCTGTCGAGCGATTTATCGTGCGCCTTGGAATTTCGAAACTTCAGGTAAAATTTTAGTAAACTGAACACTTATAGGATGCTTGGAGGACACGATAGTGAACCAGCTGCAAAATACCCGTTGTCAGGCGCAGTGGCAGTGACCAAACCTGACACATTCACGCAGGTATCCTACCAAACTAAAGTAGTGCTACCATTAAATGGTGATCAAATCCCAGCCTAATTCTTAATGGTTCTTTTCTCAATGCTATCAAATCCTTTGATTGAGTACGCAGTTGGACAAACAATTATCTGGACGGTGAAAAGTGACCAATCGAAAGACTGTGGTGTGATGGAAGGTAATGGGCGGCGGCTGTGGTCAGTTTCGAAAGAGGGACCTCTATCTGGGAGTGGTGACGATCTCTACCGCTGGACTGCAGCCTGAATTTCGAAGGAAGTACCTGACTCCTTAACGGATAGCGCACGTTCATTGTTTCCCCACATTCTCCGCAAACAGATATCATTGATCGACTACTTTGGTTCTGCTCCTGTGAACTTTTGACGCTCGTTGGACGACCATACGGTGTTCCACTCTAACAAGCCAGCTTATCTAAATCGATCTCACTGTAGTAGGCTACCACTAATATGGTATATAATACAAAATTGTCGATTCTATTAAACCGCCTGCGTCGAGTCCAGCCACGCAATAGTCAAGGTCCACTTAGTAGTCTGACTCACGGGGTATCGGTCCAAGCCACAATCTGAGATTGCGCATTATCCTGTGCTCTAAGGGGTTGTTTGCGCCCGCCAAGAGGCATAAACTAATAGCAGCGGTGTATCATTGCGAACACCATTAGACAGTATTGCAACGACGAAAAAGAATTCAATGGTTACAGTCCGAGCGAAGCCACAGACTCTGGATCATATCCTATCGGTGAAAAACTATCTTCGTTCGTTATGGACAGTTATTGTCTCGCCTAAAGGCAACCAGGGGAACACAACGGAGAAACCCAGATGTTACAAAATAAAGGGCTGTGATTTTAGTCCAAAGAACATACGAAAATCATGCATCTAATAGTAAACTATCTAGCCAAGTGGTAACGCAAAATTACAGAAGAGTTCCAGTGATAATAATAATAATCAATGGCAAACAGAATGAAAAGCAGTATATATGAGATAATGTTGACTGAAGAGAACTTTTTTGTACTCTTGTAACAGATCCGGCAAGCGAATTCCAGTGCAAAATAGCCAAAGCAACTTCAAGATAACCACGGTAATGGTCAGCGAGTTTCACCCAAAACCAGTCGTAACAAAAGTAGAATAGGGGCATACCGAGTCTCATATGGCTTCAGAATAATTGTTTGCACTACCTGTTTCTGACTGCGCATGCGAACGAAACATCAAACAACCCATACGTCTAATTTCAAGAGTTTTCACCATTTAAGGTCACTACGCAGTATGTCTGCTCTAATCGGTAGGACGACCGTGTTTTCTCTACCCCATCTGTTTGAACTTACAGTGGAGGAAAATCAGTGGGACGCAATTCATTTATCTGATAATATCACTTTCGAGGTCATAGTGCTGTATATTTTGTTCCGATAGTATTTGACGCCACTGTTGCGGTAAGATACAGCTGCATCTGTTGATCATCGGTTCGCTACGAATGTACAGAAAAGCGCAGAAATATTCTTCATATCATATTTGACTATCATTCAATCTGTTCAGCACCACCACATTTCGCTAAACAATCTTTTTGAGCCATTTCTCGTGATTTCGCCAAACTTCACTTCTCGAACCGTTGAGGAAGGGAACCCGGTTTGACGGAGTCTAACCGAAACGTAGAAAACATTAATATATATTGCTCTGGACCATGAAATGGTATCTGCCATGTGTAAGCAGTTTTGTCAGCACCGGATTCGGAGGCGTCGCGCATAACATTACACATCTCATTACATATCTTTCTTCTCTTATACTTCTGGTTAGCTGAATGTACCTCAGTTAGTGCATGGTGCATGGCTTGCTGAGCTATTTGAGACACTCATTTTTCCAAAGGGAGCATGATGTTAGTAGAACCATGTCCTGAGTTAGAGATTACGAGGAAGAACGAAAAATAAATAAGAAGATCCGGGACAAAATAAATTTTTCAGTTAATTTATTGTTATGTACACTAAATCGGTGTTAGGAGTGATAGGTAACGCGTTGAAACCCAAAGTTCAACAAAAATGATCATCGGAAGTTTGAGATAATGGCTGCACAAATTCGGGATGTGACTGCTAAGGCAAGGTCCTCCTGCAAGGGTTTATTGATTGGCTTGGGTTAAACTGAAAATAATGTCTCCAGTTTGATTATTCAATGCTTGGTCATTTCGGCGGTTCATTCTTAGTAATGTAAAAATCTCTGAGACTAGGGCTTCGACACGTGAACTCCAACGTTTGTCGAAACCAACAAATATCGATCTGATTGAGTTCTTTTGTTGAACTGATTAAGGACACCTTCGAGCGGACAGGTACGGTCGATACACTAAATCGTTACGTAGAGGTCTTTACCTGCATAGAATTTGCAATTGGTTAAGTTTTATTCAAAAAAACTTGTTAAAATGGAAACAATGCGAATCAGATTGTGGTCTCATCAAATGGGTTACAATTGGAAATTGCACCCCACCAAATACACGCCTACTAGGTAAGTGATTGGTATAACGAGGGAATTTAATCGGTACTGTAAAATCTGATGAAAATTGCATCGCACTAGTCTGAAAGGACTGTAAGCGAGAGGAGGATCGGATGAACGGTGTTGACTTTAGGTGGAAAGAATGAGGTAGGCACGGGTGCGCACCAACACTGGTGTTTGACCCGCACGGATTGCACTGCTTTGGGCGTGCATTGCAATTGTCATCGGATCGGTTCTCCCATAATTTGTTCATGCAGAGGCAACTTGTTTTTGCTAGAAAGGCAATGATAATCATGCAATGGCCTATATATAGTATTAGTAATAGTAGTAGTGTACATAGTATTATTATTATATTTCACACACGTTTGAGTTCAGACTGTGAAACAAATCGCGGTACAATAATCTTTATAAAAAGAAGAACGTTCCACGATTTGCTTGTGGGCTAAATACTACCACGTTGTCCGGGCAGTCCAAGGCAGGTGAATTTTCTTGAGGAATCCACAACCGGAGCCTTGGGCTAACCAAAGCCTGACCCGCAAGGCAGGGGGCGGTGTGCGAAAACCGTAGTCCATTGGGAGCCGGTGTCTAGTTCACCGGATCATACGCCCTTCGGACGGGGTCGGACGTCCAAGGTGCCCAATATACCTCAATGCCCAATCGAGCTGGTGACCACTGCCACAACCAAAAAGGTGTGAGTGTGGTTCGTAAGTCTCCTCATGGTTGGTTTGGAATCAGGGTTTTTGGCCAACTCCCCTAGGTGAACTCCGAGTTGTCCACCAACCCGACTATAGCCCCGGATATCGGCTTTTCGTCCTCTCACTTTGGTGGGAAAACACCTCCGCCGCGAGAAGGCAGTGATTATGGCTTCCTGAGTAGAGGCTATTTGAGACGCTTTGTCGTATGGGAGCATTTCGTGAGGTGCAAGGGCAGGGTGAACAGCCGCAACCCTAGACACCCACCCTCGACCATATTGAAGCGTTTGCAGGCGGAAGTTGGACGTAGTATGTCCGAGTTGATTTTGATGGTAAAGTGTTTGACTTTCATGGATTGTGATGTACTGTTAATTTGCATAAGGACTAGAAGACATGAAGGCATTTGATCAGGTGCCATAAATAATGATTTTGATGCCTTTTCCATCCATCTATCGTTATGCATCTGTCCCATTTCCTGTATTGATTAGTTGACTTGGTAACAATAGCCTAAAAGCAGAGAATGAGGTTGGACGAGAGGTGACTATTCTGAACTACATATATATATATATATATATATATATATATATGCGATGGAAATGTTTGTGGTGACGGACACAGCACTGGACAGCCGTTTCGTCCTGTTTGGGACTCGTCAGCAGTACGCGTACTTTTTGTATCCCTGTCAGGACTCAAACCGCGAACGTTCGGGTTAGGACTTCAAACCCTTACCCCTAAGCTACACGGTCGACGGTCATCATCTTGTGCGAATGGCTCACTAAATTTTTAGAGTAGCATGCTTGGATAAGCCCATTCGATTGTTAACAATATTAACAAGCATGCTTCTTCAAAAACACATATGCACGTTTCCGTTTTTTCATCTTACTGAATTACGACAAAGGTGACAGATCCTCTTGTGAAAACCACAACAGTTTTATCAACATTGCTCCGAAATTTCTCACCGGGAACACCCCACTGATTATCTGCCGCACGTGAAGAGTGTACGCGACAGTATCAGACTCGTTTTAGACCTGGTCGAGGTTGTATCGACCACATTTTCACTCTTCTCCAAATTCTGGAGCAACGACATTTTTTCGTAAACCCACTGTCTCTGTTTTCCTCGATCTGAAAGCATACTTCGTCTCAGTCGACCGCTTGAAACTTTGGCGCTGTCTGGCTCTGAGGAGTTTCCGATTTTAATATTAAGACTCCTTACTACTACTAGCCGAAACCGAGACTGAGCCTACGGTACATTTTCTCCCGAGTTCACCACGGAAGGCGGTGTTCCTCAGGGTTGCCCTCTTTCTCCTTTTCTATGTGACTTTGTTCTAGATTTGATTATGGAAGCAGTCCTATCTTAGTTCGATGATAGTGGTATTAAGTTGCTTCCTGATGGCAGACTTTCTAATCTGGATTATGCGGACATCGTACTGTTAAGTGAAGATCAAGGTAGGTTGCAAGCTTTTCTGGATAGTTTGAGTGCTAGTGTAACCATGTTCAGTATACGTTTTGCACATTCAGAGTGTAAAATGTTGCTAAACGACTGGGTGGGTTCAGCACCCAGCTCCATTCTAACTGTGGAAGTAATAGAGCAGGTGGATAAGTTGTTATTTGGACATTTACATCTCACCTGGTGGATGCATCACGGATGAAGTGTCAGCTCACGTACATTTGGCATTTGCCAACTTGAGACGTGTGGCGCCGTCGCGACATCCGGCTGTCTGTGAAGGATCGAATGTATGCCGCGGCATTTCGGCTAGCTCAGAAACTTGGCCATTAAGAAAACAGCATAAGGATAGACTGTCGGTGTTTAAACACCGCTGTCTTCGTAGCTTGCACGAATCTGGTGGGGCAGCCGGACGAGCAATGCTGAGGTTAGGCGCAGAGTTTTAGATAAATGCGATCGCCCACTGGAGCAGGTGGTCGACCTCCATATATTGCGTTGGTTGGGACATATGTTATGCATGCCACTAGATCAGTTTCCACGGCGAGCGATATCCGCCGAGTTAGTTAGTGGGTGGAGAAAGGTCGAGGGTGATCAGGCTAAGATTTGGCACGAGGGTATGGAAACCCTAACCACGAGATTCGGTCATGTAGGTAGTGTTGGCGGTAGACAGCGTTGCTGTCATCCGGTTCAATATCACGCCTAACCTATCGGGGCCTTATGTGGTTCGCCACTCCAAGTCCCGGAGCTTAAGTTACCGGTTTTCATGACGGAGCAGCAGGTTTTCGTGACTATGGGGTTTCACCCCGTCTGCTGTTCACCACACAAATGTGTAATAAAAAAGAAAGCTCCCTTGATGGGGACCTTGGAATCATTTTAATCAGTGATTAGAGACATTGAGTGATGTGACTGAATGTCTCTAAGCAATGAGGTTCGTGCATCCTCGGTTTCTCTTCAACCTTATTCCACTGAAATTCTTGATTTTCTCTTCGACTCTAGTTTCAACTTCTGTCTTCCTCTAACTGTTGGATCCAAATGGGCAGCTAAAAGATAGCAACCAAAACCGACGCGCAAAAGTACATGGTTATTGGTTGTACTAACTGAAACTTTCGGTTTTTGTTATTCTCTGTATGATTGACCACAGTACCCAGCAAATCGAATGCTTTCGTCTCTCGTTTCGTCCATCCTTCACCTGTTTTTTCTTACCGATTCCATCACGAACGCTTTCATGCTTTCTAGCAATTTTCTCAAATATCCCCTCTCAGCTAGCTAATCATCCGAGGGCAATCTTAGGCATAATGATGGTACCAAACACAATTGAGCACCAATTCTCACCAGTGTAAGCTTATCATGCGAGTCAAAAAGCCAGTATGTCACTGACCATAGAAGCTCCGCTTTCGTACATTGCCGCCGAACATAAATCATTGGTTTACTGTAGAACACGGCCAAAAGTGAACCAATTTAACTTATACGGTTGATTACAGAGGAAATGCGTGCACTGGGTGGTTTGCTTTTTCGTACAGTCTCAATTTATTTTCTGGGAGTCTCTTGTGCAGCCCGCGTGGGATGGAGTGAGCGGGCTAGTAACCTAGAGGTAAGTCGTCAACTGATTGAGAAAGCATCGAAAATGATATCACCAGCGCGTCCAATTCAGCTTAATAGGCTCGTTGGCTAGGATGATCGCCTACCGCAGCGCGCTCACTTGCAGTGGCTGTTGCAAGCTGGAGAAAATCACTTGAAGACCAGCAGATGAAGTGGAAACGAGGCATAAAGAAATGCACAGAGCGATTAGGTAGAGTAGGTGTTTTTCGTCTTCCGGGTTGGGATCCAAAAGACTCCGCAACTGGATGGTTGGAGACACTGAAGGAGATGGCAGCAAACCGACAGCGGCGGCGATGTTAATGTCATTTCTTATCAGACTAGAATGATTGAAATAGAATTTATGCACAGTTGGACTGTGAACTTTGTGTGTACACCATGGAAGTTCGTCTTCTTTGCCCCAATCCCTATCCTCTTTACACATTCTCGCTTACCTTGTATGCAATATGAGTTTGGTAACGATCAGTGAAGTTCGCTTCATTATATTATACTGTAAAATGATGTTAACTGGAATCCTCATTCTTTGGGTCTTGTTGACGCCTGGCCGATGTTCACGTGACACGCGTAAACCCGTCGGAATCACGTGATCGCCAGAATGTGTGTGCATAACCGTAGTGCACGTGGTTCTCCGTTTGTCTATTGCTGTTCGTACCACTGAACAAACGACGCCACCAGTCTTTTTTGCTGATCGCTCGTCAATCTAATTTTAGTGTTTCAGGTGCGTGACTTTGTATGTACCACAGACTGTCGGGTGTTTCTCACAAAAATGTACTAAAATAACTCCACTTGTATGCCTCAGTGCTGCCGAGTGTTGTCCCGTCGTCTCCTGTCCGTATGCATTCATGTATACGGTGGTCTCCTATATCCCCCCCGGTCAGGTTCGCGAGTGCCTAGCACACGAGCTCGGTGTCCCGGTTCGTGTTGTCCAGGTGTGGTTTCAAAATCAACGGGCACGGGACAAGCGTGCTTCTCACTCCAAACGATCTTGGCTCCCGGTTCAATCCGAATGGCCCAAAACGAAACCGCAACCAAATCCGCATCCTAGCCCAACGGCAATCACTCCGTCTCCACGAACGTCAGTTGAAAGTGGTGAGTTCGATTGTCCGATTCTCAATCCACGTGCTCGTCTGTATCGTTTCGTGATAGTAGCGGCTAGCTACATATAGCACGTAGTAGTAGTCTAAAGCCAATTCATTCCAACAAATCATCGAAAATGACGACATCTATGTAATTGGTTACCATCATTATTTTTGTAATAAAGTGCTACTCACATTAGTGCGTAGTGAGTTTGACACGCATCCCAATGCGGTTGATGGATTCTCACGGCGTCTGCGAGCGGTATAACGATCCGATATTTTAACTACAGAAGATATGTTGAATTGTAGACCATTGATCAAGAGCCAGTCAATCAAATTAGATACATTTCGTATCATCCTATTTACCCGTTATCAATATATATATATATATATATATATATATAGTAGATATATATATATATATTTCATAATAAGTAGCATATAATTGACTAGACAAAATTTCCGTGGAGGCACACGACCGGTTTCGTGGTTCTTACCGCTCCTCAGGTATGCGTCTCCGGTAATCTGTCACCTCATTC
>UZAN01048523.1:12325-23980 GCA_900618425.1 Echinostoma caproni | reverse complement strand
CATAAAGCGCTTCATTCGAATGGTTTGCTCGATACATCCATTTATGCTTTAAATGTTGTTTTTGGTCACCAGTCAGATGATAGTACACACTCGGGCTTCTCTGATCGATCTCGATGATTGGTGGTCGAATACGTTTCGCCAAACCGAAATCGTACCTGGCTTGGAGTGCAACGTTCACATGACTTCCCAATCAACTTCCCCGATTGTGGCAGAAAACCAGGCTTAGAAATGCACACAGGAATCGATTTAGAGATAAACATGAACTGGGCTGAATAGTTATCACCAGTTTAAGGTAGGCTAGAGCACCGGGCGTTTCTTCCCTTAACCACAGGGTACAATGATTTGGTGATCGGGCTCAAAAAGGGCATGAATTGTTGCTTCCGTGAGACAATTGTCGCTCCATATTGAAATTAGAAGCACTTGCAGTTAAATCTGTCCACTATCGCATTTCGAAATAAGCACCAATATAATCGCTATGACTGCAGAGTGCAACAAGAATAGCCGACCGATCGTCGGTCGGCAAAAACCTAGGTGAAAATTATTGGGGAGCTCTCACTATCGGGGTCCGATTTGCCAGGAGAAATTTGCACTACTTAGCTGAGCCGCATCTTGCTAACTTGCAAGCTCTCAACGGATGGTTATAGCGTTTTAAAGACCGTTGAAGCATTGGAGATGGCACAATGAATTGATGGGCAGCAGCTGTGGCCAGCGTGACCGCGCGAGGTTGTATTTGCAGCTCGGAAAACGATGACATTTCCGCGCACAGATAACAGAAGGCTATGTGTAGAGAATCACTGAATATCTCTAGGAACACCTAGTATTATCGTTTGACCGGAACTGGAGAGCAAACGACGATAACTGTATTCGTTGTTCATGTTTCCTGCCGTGACTAATCCTTAAGGATCAAATGCACCATCGATTTTCGGTCAAACTGCACGCACAATAGATCCCATTCGTCTACGCTGCGCGGGTTTCCGAGAGAACATGAATATCCGAATTTCAATCTCTTGCGGTCTTTCGCAAACAGAAGCGTATTTTATTGCAGGTGAAACACTGTGGCAATCACGTACGAATAGCCGTATTACATTTATCGATCTGCAGGAACTAATTCACCTGCCCATCTTTGTTCCTCCCACTCCTGATGTGAGAGTGACCTGGATACGTCTCGATCCATTCATCTGTGCAGGAGCGAATGAATCAGTCCGATTTCACGTGACCAATTGTGCAATACCCCCTGCCCTCCCACAGACACCGGCCCTGGCCATTCGTTCGAAGCGTGTGCGTGCCTGTTCGTACATTGTTCAATGTGATTTATTCGACCGGGATGTTTTTTTGAAGAGCATGATGACTGTGGTCGTTTGTGAATGCACAATGTAACGGATGTCGTCGCGTTGTTGCTGTGCTGTTGGTTGTTATTTCGTATTCTTGTCGTCGACACTCGGGGTTGTGCAATCGCCATTAGACTGAATATGCATTAGTTTCTCTGCTCTTGAACACGACGTACTGCGTGGACTCGCCCTCACTTTTTTCCATGGGATAGTTGAGAAATTCAATAAGCACTGGGAAATTTAACTTCAGTTGCATTGTGCCTCGCAATGAGATGTTCCCTAATGACTTATCCAAATGAGGCACACTGTTGAAAACTGCAGTGTACCGTATGTGTGGTACGTATCCGGTAACTGACGAGGATTTTCTCATCAAGAACCGCCCATCAGAATGTTTGTTCAATAAATGCTTCTATGTAAGCACCGGCAGGCTGTTACTGCCGCTCCACTTATTCGTTGAAAGTCCAAAAAGTGACTTCGGCAATCATTGCTTGCAATGCTACTTACGCGTACGCCTGTTCTACCATTGTGAAATATCAAGGTTAGACCTCACAAGCACTCCTAAACAATAATATTTCAATGACGCAACAGATGCACTGTTTCAAGACGGCATTATCCAAAAACAGTGTGAGTATTTTTTATGTCCGAACAATTGTAGGCATGAGCCACCATTCTCTTGTACCTCAGTCTCTAAAGCTTCATCTAATTCATATCTCTCCGAGAATATGGTATTGAATGTCGGTGATCGAGGTGGCTATATATAGGTCTAATCGAAACTGAAGCAACGGGTCCCTGTGAAACACATGTCGGTTCGTATAGGTAACAGCATTTATACTGAAATTTTTTTACAAATAATAAACAAGCCTTGGTGAGTCGTTGTAGATGTGATTTTTCTAATTCGTTTAAACTCAACAGATGAAATGGTTCAGAATGTAGTGAATACTCCCATTTCGTCAGTAGTGGTTGACCTAGAATATGATGAGTTAAGAAGTAACTAAAGAGAATAGAACAGTTTTATCTATAACAAATTAACACTGATAATAATTAAGGTGTAAAGTTTGTGTACACTAATAGTCCATTGGTCTGCCTTTGTTCTTTAGAAATTTTTCGAGTCTCTTCGGCATGGAATCCATCAACTTTGTTATCAAGTCATTTTCTATGTTGTGCTCCATTACGTATCGCACTTTTGCCTCCAATGTATAGGTATCACATTGACCCCTGTGTTAGAAACAGAAAACAGTTTTTCAATCACATTGAGATCCGGGCTATTAGGGTAAAGTTGCGTGGACGTTGGAGTCACGCATCTTTTCTGAAGTCTAAAAGCAAATACTAAGTGAACCAGAATCCTTAACTAAATAAATTTACTAACCTCTCGTGAAACATGACACCGAGCGTTATCCTGAAAAACGATAACTTTTCCAAACGATTTTTTCATGAAATTCTGGAAATATTGTCGTAATTACTAATGCAAATTTCCCACTATTCATGGTTCCTTCGACTAATGTCCACCGACAAGGTTGACCATGTTTTATCCCTGTCCAAGTGAGTAATCTCGACGAATGAGAAACTCTCATTTGGTGGAATAAGTTCTTTTGCGAAATTCTCACCACAAATTACTTTTTTGTGAGCCTTCCAAGGCTCGCACACCATGCACTCGTCGGCGAAATAAACCGATCGCCAAAATGACGCACGTCGAGATTTGAATTCTCGGGCAAAATCACTACCCGCGTGCCTTTGCTGCGCGTTCAATGCTGGCCTGACGTCAACTGAAACCTGACGCATCTTAAATTTTTTCATTCATCTTTGCAGAAGGGAGTATGAATGGCGGGGAAGATCTTCCCATTGGATAGACGACAACGATTTTCTGCAGTTTTTTCAGAGTAATATGAATCAGTTCGTTCTCCTGTTTGGATGTACTCGGTTTACGGCCTCCACAAGCTCTTCTGGTTGTTGTTTTCCTTGGATTATCCTGTAAAGTGTGCTTTTGTTAATTTCAAAGCATTAGGTAAGATTTGTTATCGAAAATCCAGCTTGTGTGCTCGTACAATTCTGTTTCTGTCCTCTTCATTGAGATAACGGGAACATTTGGTTTCGAGCGCTTCTTGCTCCATTATAGTGACAACAATACGAACAATACGAAAGCTATGCACAAAATGACCTTGATTTCAAGGTTGACTTTGATTGAAGCGGTATTTCTCGAATTCAGTGAGTTGGATATCAAACATAGATTATTATTATGAAACCTTATTTAATGCAATATCTCCGGGTTGTGAAAGAATTTCATTTGGTTATCCAATAGAGTTGCTATAATGGATTATATATCAGATAAAATAATGCCCCATAACAAATAACCGAGATGGCAAGAGTTTATGGAAATAATTTGGGATAATTCTTGAGCCACTCCTATATTGCGTTGTCATACTTGATAAAATTTGCTGTTTTCATGTTGAAACCATTTGATCTTCGCACCCAGGCTCAGGCACGTTTGACAATCATGCAGCCTAAAACCTACGTAGATCGAGTTATACAAGAGATAAATTATTGTTCATACCTAGAGCAATAATACAGTTGATAAATATGATGAAACTCCATTTGATCATAAAGAAAATATTTTATTGCATCACGATCGGCCAGTACTGTATTTTGAGCTACAATAGGCTCAAAACAGACTGAAAATCGGTAAAAATTGTAATTCACATCTCTGTGAAAAAGTCATGCCACAAAAATATCTCCTGACCTGTCTGTCTGTCTGTATTCGAATATGGTTGTATCGAATTGCTTTTTAGCTGATACTATCCTAACATTCTTCATTATTCTGTTGTTTTTTTTAAATTTTTGTCCACTTCCCAGATTATGCCGCCTCGTATCCACATGACTCCGACTCTTCAGCATCTGGGGATGTGGTCATCAAACAGAATCAAATGCTTCCAATCTACTGTTCTATCATGGGAATGATTATCATCTCTCTACTCTTGTACGTTGTATACAAATTATGGAAACAACGAGAGGCGATGGCCAGCGCCAAACTTTCCGAGGTATTTGCGAACGGCACCAATGGAATGGATAAAGCATTAATCCGTACACCACCGCCACCCGGGGCCACAAACACCACAAGCGGTCCCAGTCCCACAGTTGTCGCGGTCACTGAAGCGACCCACCCCAGTGGGATGACCAACCTCGGTGCAGTAGAAGGTCATCACTACGATGACGAATTGCATCATCATCATCATGCTCACTCGCAGTGCGGAACAGAAACCCGTTCGCATACGAAACGATCCGGTCATAAAGCACGTGATTCGCATACCAGTACCGTCCCGGAAAAACATCCACTCATTCCAAATGCAAAATCCTCTTCCACTGAACGAGGTGAGTTGGTCTTAAATACGATGTCAATAGTTCAGGCGTGTACTCACTCACTCACTTACTCACTCACTCATTCACTCACTCACTCACTCACTCACCCGCCGACCTAACTTAACTCTTCGTGTATTCTTGTCAAATCTAAAAAAACTGCGGTTTATCCGGATTAAACTGATCTAAAATATCCTTGAATCGCTAATCTGTTCATGATTGAACGTGTGTGTGTCAGCTGAGCGGTATCGAATAAATGGGTTCCGCTACCAGTATGATATCACATAACCAACGCCACATTTGAGAATTGAAACCCAAGTGACGATCAGTCGTGAATGTTCATGACTGAAACCGGTAGAGCATCATATTATTATATCCCGTGCAACCAGACAATTCCCCAAACTCAAGTCGACCGCAAGATATGGCCACCATGAACTGACATGATGGCTCCGGGATTGTAGGATACTTCTCAGTTGAAGCAAAAAAACCCGCTTCTATATGTACGACTTATGTAAAAGGTTTTCACGCCATATTTAAAAACCAGATTCCGAAACAGACTACTAGTGAGTAGAAAAGTTAGCAGGGTCACAAACGCGTCGCATACTAACCTTGTACATGGTTGAAACAGCAGATGATTACATACAGAGAGCACAGATTAAATACAATAGTAAGGCGGAAAAGCAATTTGATTTGGGTAATCTGTTAACACCAACGAGGCAGATGATGTCACACGCTGAAGCATGACCAACATTCAAGTCATGGATATTACAAAGTACACACCAGCCTCCAGGATTCACTATTCAGAGTTGTACCCTTGATCACACGATCAATGGGCCCAAGAATGACTAGGTACCATGTGCAACCACAGGTGCATGCTAGACCGGTGGTTGTGAGTATCGAGTCACACCGTTGGTCAAACATGCAATGCAAGGTGTCTGTGTGTGTGTATGTGTGATAACTTCTCTCTCGCTCATTAACTGAAACTCGCCCAGATAGAAGTCCTGTCCGCTTTCTGGTGTACTTTGCCAATTATGTGAATCGGGCATAGCCATGTGGTGAGACATAAGCATCATTCTTCGGTGGAAACAACAATAACGGAAGAATCGGACCGCAATGTGTCCCCGGATTCGCAAGCAAACACTATCCCAGCAACGTCAATTTGGTTCACGAAACTAGGTCGATCAAATCTCGGTTTCATGTCGATCGGAGTGATTGGTACGCTACTTAAATAATCTGTAAATCATGAATTTCTAATTTGGGCAAGTACCATGAACGGATATTGTCTAAGCATTACCGCAGTTGTATTGTATTATGTAACAGTTTTGCAAGCACTGGAGCTCAGTTAAAAATTCATACACACCAATCGTCTCAACAGAGAGAAAATTACAACAGACATGAGGACATTTCACAGTCCAAGGTTAAGACAAAGTTCACTTATTGCCCTCCGTTTGTTTATGAGTAGACGAGCAAGATGCGGTATGGGTGAATTGCGGTATGCGTTAATTCGAGGCGACATTTGGCGGAATTGGGAGCGTGTGGAATGATGGGAACGACAAAGTGTCAGTTCTGCATGCAATGGGTGGTCCGGATCTGTGAGAATCCTCTCTGCAACTTTCACACAGGAAGTTATGTGATACTCTGAAAGCTTTACAGCCAACTCATTGACAGGAACAGAAGAGACGCGGCTACTAATAATTAGACTGCGGAGTAAAACTTTGAAATCTTGTTTTAGTAAGCCAGAAAACATAACTGGGGAACAGTAGAGTAGGATGGGGAAAACAGGCTGATAGAGAAAGGTAGAACTAACTGGCTGGGATCAGGGAAACTGCCTCAGCTTTCGAATTAGAAATGAAAGGCGCCGCAGTTTACCAATGCAGTTGTGGATGTGGTTTGACCAATAAAAAATGTTACTTATGATTACATCACGATAAAGAATTGTTATTAATTACTGTGTGGTCCGTCGGATATGCAGCGCGAGCAAACCCATATAAACACTCAACACATTTACTGGGGTTTATGGTCACTCCCGATAAGGTGGAGCATGACTGAATTTGATCAAGATTGTCGGTGAAGGAGCTTGGATCAGAGTAAGAAGAAATGGGTAGGCACGGCACAATGTCATCTGCATATTTCAAAATTTGCGCAGGAGAAACGCAGGGAATATCACAAATATAAGTGGAAAATAAGTATGGGCATAGCAAAACTCCTTGAAGAACGCCGGAGTTGTTGACTAAGGGTTTAGATGAAGCCTTCTCCAATCTATTAGTTTGTGCTCTATCAGTAAAATAGTTTAATAGTTAAGCTAACAACTGCTTGGGGCATTCTAACAGAGTTGTTCAAGGGTTTCGTGATAAAATGAATAAGAGTGGAGACTGCATCCTAGGTGGATCTATTAGGCTTGTAAGCAAACTGTAACGGATCACTGAGATTGTTTATAGACTGCTGAAGACGTTTGCGGATAGCCATTTCAGACAATTTAAGAACTAAAGATGTTAATGTTATGGGACGATAGAAGATTTGGATGCTTTGGAGATCGGTATGATTGTGATTGGCCTCCAACAGTCACGGATAGTAGAAGTGTTAGGAGATTCATTGATAGTGGAGCAGGTTGCCCCAGCAGGGAAGCAGCACTAAATTTAAAGAGGGCTGGGTGTAACCCATTCTAGCCTGCAGCAGAAGAGGAATTGCAACTATTTAAAAGTTTTAACACACCTCAATATGAGAATGGTTCCACATTACAAACATTATGTGACGAGTAGGCAGGAAGAATTTCGGATGACTGACGCAGGTATGAGGCACTGAGATCATCAAAATCCACATCCAACTTCGACCGTCCTTTCTTCCTTCCACGGAGAAGTCTTATACCTTGCCACAGGTTTTTGCTGTTTCCAGTCCTCAAAATTCGATCAGAGAATAATGCCTTCAATCGTTTTACTTCAGCTTTGATAAGCCTAGACAAATACCTGACAGCTGAAGACTTGTGAGACTTGTACACACGTTCCTTTTTGTGGTCACAGTGACTTTAGTAGGGGAGTGCTTATGCTTCCGTTGGATAACTATAGGCTTTGAACGGGACAGCAGTAATTATATATGACATTGATTGTTTGGGTGAAAAAGGGAACACACGTGAATGGAGGTGGAGACGATGAAAACCATAAAGAGGCCTGCCTGAGAGATTCAGTGGGGCGAGAAACACTTGTAAGTGAAAAGTCACGAAAACGAAATCTGATGTGGTCAGAGCGATAGAAAGATTTGTACGCACTGCGTGAATAAATCTTCGGTCAAACTAAGAGTAAACAGTGGTCGTTGGAGGAAATAGGTGATGCTCTTGCTAAGGAAAAAAGGGTTGGATGGTTGATGATTGTTCTGTTCAGTATAAATTTACCTTTTGTGAAGGAGTGACAAAAATCTGTCATACCGAATCATAAAAAAGAGGATAAGTACTAGTATATGGGGTAAAGTCGCCAACGATTGTGTTCGTGTCCACCGAGTCAACTGGAACGCGAACTTAGGTACTAGTGGTTAGCTAACGAGTCTGAGTGCGCAGCTTAGAAGCTGCTCGAAACGTGGTCCGTATAGTATTGTCCGCTTGTCATGTGTTCTCCTAGGATCTATTTTTATGTGTTGATGTTGGTGAGTTCTCCGAGTTTGAATTGTTGTTCGCAGACGTTTCGTAGCCAAACTAGGTAACATCATTATCCCCGGAGTTGCACTGATGATATTGCCTAGTTTGGCTACGAAGCGTCTGCGAACAACAATTCCAGCTCGGAGAACTCCCTAACACCAACATCCGCATCCCGAGCTCCAATCATTCCACAACTATTTTTTTATCTGCTTTCTCTCCCTCTCTCTTTCTGTAATTCCGCTTGCCGAACGGGCAAAAGATATCAACCAGTGCTCGCTAATTCTATGGCAACCTGTAACCAATGTACATGATGGTACATTTAAAAGAATCATTGTATCATTAAGTTGGCTTATGTGAGCTGATTGTAATAAGAACAATTCCGCTGTAAACTATCTGTTTTTAACGATGATTTATTTACCGGTGCAGATGCAAATAGACGAGGACAGTCATCTTGCATTTGATTAGTTTGCCAAAGCTGTTCTCTGATTGGTCAGCTATGAAGACACACGTTTGAACGTCAACAACCAGTTTGTTTCACCACGTGATTTTTCGTTTTCACTGTAACATCACTTGTTTTGATGTCTGCGACCGCGGATCACGTGATTCCTCATGGTCCCGCTCCTAAGTGAGCTGAGCGGCCTTATAACAGTTAGTACTCACGCACAACCTCACGTGTGTGTACATAATATTATTGAAAACTGCTGGTTGCGTTGTACACTTGCAACTATTATCTTTTCATTAATACAGAAATCAAAAAGAACTGATTTCGTCGAGATAAACTTTACAGATCTTATTCTGTTTTTAATTGTAAAAAAGCTTCAAGTTATTTTCTTGCAACTGCCTTATGCTATCTCTTTTCCCCACTTGAATCCCAATTTCTTCCGACGAACTTACAGATTATTTGGAACAACCAGTAAATGTCGTTGTGCCTCAAAACACATTGGGTTTTGTTTGCTACAGTCTGGCTCAAAACGGTTGGCGAGAATTGGCTGTTACCACGGGTAAGTCTTACAACTCTGTGAACTTTGCCTCACATTCTCCAAACGTTGAATACATGTAATTTTTACGAAGTTCATCATGTATGGTTGATCAAATCGACAGTCATCCACAGTTTTGAGCAAACCGTATTCCTATGACGACAATATCGCGGTTGAATGATGGTACACACTGTTATCACCCCACCGACAAGAAAAAAGTGATCGGTGTTTGATTTCCACCGCTGATTGCCAATTTGCAGGAAAGTATTCAGTACACCACGAACATGCAACCTTCTCCCCCGCATCTGGTAGATTCGTATAATCATACGAGTTCTCTAAGCCCCTCTATTGTGTTTATTGCATTTGCTGATTTGCACCGTCCCGGCTGGGGCAGTGAATCAGTCGATAAATATTTGCAAAGTTTAACAGTTAATCGGACACCCTGTTGTTTACATCACGGAGGCAGGAGTGTATTTGGTTTCCGCGCCGTCCTACTCCTAACAACTACTCATGAGTAACCACACACTACATACATCAAGTCTTTGAACAGGCAAGTTAGAGGACAAACACTGCGAGAGGAATTCCTGTGCGTCCAAAAGCGTATGACCTTTACCCTTGGCCTTCCCTGGTTGTAACCAGTCACATGCATCACGCACACACACTGTGCACAATTACACACACGCACACACACATGGGCAATACTAACTAGATTTCTTAATTCGCTTCATTTGTCTATCTTGTTCAATGTTATACGTACGCGACCGATGAGGGTAAACGAAAGGAATTCCTCTCGCAGTTTTTTTCTGACTTGCCTGTTCAAATTCATTACCACATCAAGTCTTGTTTATTTAGTTTACCGGTACCAATTTGAGCTTCATATTTGTTTGTTCAAATCCGTACCGTTCCCGTAAAAACTAAAATGTAATATATCGGGTGGATTTTTCCAGGATTTAATTCAACCGATCTCGATCAACTGGATCAACTTACATCCGAACAACGAACTCCTTGGCCTCTCCCGGACAACTTACTTCAAGCCGCGCGGGACGCCAAATCACACGAGTCTGGAGCACCTCATTCCGAGCTCGAGCTCACTCAAGCTGTGCTTGTTGTCAGCAAGCTGTTGGAACAACAGGACATGACTTTTGGTACATTTTTGACCGCGTTGGGACAATCCAATCGATCCGACTTGGTAACCATGCTTGCCAGCACAAACGGATCGTAAAAGCACGATATTTCCCTGCGGTTATTTCTTTGCCCGTTTGTTTGTCCCCGAACAAACAAAACCAGTCCCGAGAATTTAGCCATATAACCGAGTAATTCACTTGACATTATAAACCCATGAGAACAAGTATCAGCATGTTGTCTCATGGGTCTCGAACTGATATCGTTGCTGCATGATCAGCGAATCAGGTGCTATCCGAAATGAACAATTCCCTCGTACACATGCTCTCTCTCTCCACCGCTATGTGCGACAACATCCCTACACACATATATATACACACACACCAACACTTTCTCATTTTCGATGGTCGAAACATCCAGTTTTGGGGTGTTGTAAATGGATAATTTGCAATAGAGAGACAGAGAGACGGAGGATTGGGAGAGGAACCCGAAAAGTCCGGTCCGACATATGAACTAACTAATCGCATTTCAATCAACGTCAATCAGCATCAAGTACCCATGAAATAAACTGCTCTCTCCCCCCCGCCCACCTCGTTGTCCACCTCGCCTGCCCAACCCTGCCCCCCGCACCACTTTTTTCAATTGTTTTGTTTTCTTTTCCGTTTTGTTTTGTTTTATCTTTTCTTACGTCATTATTGGATCATCCTCATCCTCATCCTCATTATCCAGTTCATCCACGGCTTGGTTCTTCATCCTCATCTCTGCACACGCGCTCCGATAACCACACAGGTGCCGCGAGACGCATGTGCATGTGTCTGCCTGCCTGTGTNCTGTCCGCCTGTCTGTTTACAGCTTGACTTTGCCGCCAGATCAGTGCGGTATCCTAGCCACAAGCGCCTTTTTGCCGTTCCGATATAATGTATATCGCACTATTGTATCTGAAACTCACCCATCTTAGTTTGATCGAGGTTCATCGCTTGAGACCGGAATTGGATGCAAAGGGACCGGATTGATAAATAGTCACATTCAAACTCCGGCACATCCCATTCATTCATTCATTCATTCATTCATTCATTCATTTTGCCCTCGTTCTCTCACGTGTTCCTCGGTGCCCAAACGAAACTTCCTGTTCCCATTTTTTGCAGTTGTTTTCTTCACACACACACACACACACACACACACACACACTTGATCTGAAACACTCCTGAAAAAAAGCCGGTGACTCGACCCGATACTTCAGCTCTTCTTTTTCGTG
>UZAN01048522.1:0-16569 GCA_900618425.1 Echinostoma caproni | reverse complement strand
TGTCACTTCAGTTTAATTCGCAAATATCAGTGCAGAGTTTATAGGCGAAACCATTCACACCGAATGTGGCAATCAGTCAACCCTGGGATGATTAGCATTACTGATCCAACTTTGTTCACATATCGTCTTCAGAGAAAACATTCCAGTTACAGACCATGATAGAAACCAGCGAAGGAAACGATAAATGGGAATCCAATTCGAAAACGTTCAGCTAAAGTAGCTTGACCCTGAAGGTATTTGGATGAATGTTTGTGGTTTACCGTGATAAGCTACACTTTAAATCACCAACTGAACTAAAAATCACTCGTGAGAAGTTGCACGGAAAATGTGTGATGTGACTGAATGTAAGTATTAAGGCTGTCAACATGATTATTTTAACGTTACCTGGAAACAGTTTTTTCTAGCAAATCTTAATTATAGACAATATTTTGAGTCTGGGTGAAATCATTTATCCTCCATAATCTTCGTAAAAAGTGTCGGTCACATGGAAGAGATTTAACAAATTCAAATGATATACTGAGTGTTTAGAACTGAAGGAGTATTCCTTATACAGAGCATGCAGAAAGTCAAGTGATCAGCAGTTTCAACGCCGTGAAAGTGATAGGAATTCTTTGGGATCAAAAAGTTCTCATGGTTTGAGTCTTGAACTGATTCGGGGTGATTGGTTAAATAAATGATTTAGCTGTGCTTAGGAATATGAGAGGCAATTCATCAGCTCTTTTATTACCATCACTAAGTCCTGACGTGTCTTCTACGCATTCAAGAAAAGGAGTGATTACGGAAATGCTTGTTTTTAGTGAAACCGTTATTTATTTACCTGCTACATACATCTAATCAATAATCGGTACCTGATGGAAGCATCCATATAAAAAGGCGCTTTTGCGTTCATTTCGGTTTATCGTTCACCTATGCAAAATGAAGAGTCCTTGTAGATTCTGCCAGTTGAGTACCGTTTGATTTCATGTATGGGCCTGTAGGATTTGTCCGTGTTAGGTGCTGCAGATTTCCAGTACTGTATCAAGTTCTCACCGACCACACAATGTGAAGAAACATAAATATGAGCACACAAGAAATTCTGTCTGTTGGTGACACCGAGTTCAACGGAAATGTGATACGTTTATGGCTCACCAGCACTCCAGGGAACACTCATAGAGGATGATTACAGGTATCTTGCAAACGACATTGCAAATGACTTTCTAAGTAAGAAGTCACATCATTACACCACAAAGGTCGGATTCTCTTATTTCCTCAAAACTCAACAGTTGCTACATATAGCAAACGAGACGAACTGAGGTATCATCCTTCAAGAAGACCTAAGTCGTTCAACCAACATCTACAGGAATTCATCCGCCGCCTGAAAAACTCTTAGATTTGCTTGCACAGATCTTTCAGGATTGCCATCGATTACTGAATCCTGAACGTAATTAATGGGAACATCCACAATAGACTGGCACCCAGATGGTTAAGTGACTGCATTACAATACCCATATTTATGGATTATAATTATTTGGATTGTGCTCCACTCATCAAATTGAGTTCGAGGGAATTCGATTTGGTGCATGGACCATTAGAGAATTGTGAATTGTTACTTATATAGCTATCCCCGTGGAAATCATTCAAGTTGAGGTCTCAAAAACTCTAGCTGGAATATGGTCAGTTTATCTTTTGCGGTGTGTATATCATCAAGAGTTGTGGTTCAGATTCCAAGTGTTTTCTGAGCCATAATTCAGTTATTTCAGGATGATATCGGATGAAATACCAAAATACCTAACAATTCAACATCCGAGAAAAAACAGGATTGTCTTTTGCGTTCCCGTCCATAGAAAATGGAACGCCGAAAGTTCCACCCCCAGCTTGGATATGTTGACGAGATTCTCACTGGGCGTTATTTATGGGGAATTTATGTACCTGTTAACTATTTTTGTCATACCACCTGTGTATATATATTTGTAGCGTTTATGTTTCTTACATCGCACACTTTGTATCCGTCACATGAACTACTTACTCCAGTTTCGGGTACCAATTTTAGTCTATCCCCGGGAGGTATCATCTGTAGACGAGAAGAAATGATCAGTTGGGACTAGTTTAACGGGCACCCTTACCTTTCATATTTATCAGTCCGGGTTGTCTGTTCGTTTGTGTGTGTTTTGGCATGAAAGTATGCTGTCCATTTTTATTAACATGATCCAAAGGCTCACAATGCAAGTTGAGCTACTTGGATGGCAGAAAAAAGAAATCATGAACTGGCATAACTCTATGGGTACTCGGCGTACACATGCAATCTGTATTTAGTAGACTAGCAGCGGAGATTTCCAGCTTGGTAGGAATTATGATTTTTTTTCAGTTTACGAAATATGAACATTTATCACAGACTTAAACGGTCAGTTACCCACTGCCGGATTGGGGATTGAAGTGGTATGTGAAACAGACTGTTCTTACGCAGGATATTTGTACAATATGTGTGTGCGTTCTGGAACATGTGCAGCGCAAAAACAGAAAGGTCAACATGTGTGGTGCAAACGTACCATTTCGACTACTCAATATTTCAACTAGAAAAACGTTCGCATCACGGTATGCAACATAAAATCACGGATCACTTTATCCTCGGATTTCATTTAAAACCCCAGAAATTGGATGAATACAGAGAGGTTTTGAGTTGCTCTTTGAATCATCATTTTCAGCTGGAAACCCTACGAAGAGAAAAGTTAACCATTCGTAGTAAGAGAGACGCATCGTTCACCGGATGGAACCTACAGCCTTCACACTAAAATAGATAGACAGATGGTATTCCTTACTGAAAAAACATTTTCTTTTCTTGGTGGGAGAACAATATCAAACTGCGGTAATTGCAGTTCGAAATAAAAATAAGGCATGACCTTATAATCTGGGGTTATGCCTTACTTGGATGGACATGATCGATATGTGGTATACCTCTACCAAAATCTTCATCGTAACTGAGTTCCAAAGTGCTGTCTCGGAAACCACATAACCAGCCATCATATTCCTAAAATCTAACAACCCATCCGACGGAGCATACTCATGTTTTGCGAAAAAATTTTTATTGTCTTTTTGTTCTCATTATTTTGATTAGTGATGTGTCGGTTATGACAGTTGTACATTTTTTCAACTTCAACATTTGTGGATGGTGAGAACACGGAGCGGGATCACGTTCAATATAATGCATATTTTAGACTGGCATCTGGTGAAATACTCATCGAAGTGGCGACTAAAAGAATTACACCGTCAAGTGTGCATCATACTCCTGTTTGTGTATNGTGGGGGGGGGGGGCGGTGCAATTAGCAGTCGGATGCATGGGTCCCCCTCGAAATTTTCGTGAATAGAAGCTTCTTCATGTACACACACAGTGGCTCACTCATTCACATGCTCTCGAAAAGACGTACGAAGAGACAGAGAAAGAGAGAATACACTATGGATAGAACAAGTTTTCGAAATAATGAACGCATACGTGGTATACAACCAGAGTATAACACAAACAGGCATACGAAGAAATGTTGGAAAAAAACAAAAGAGAAAACTGTCTCGTGAAATCACGTTTACCCGATATGGCGATGTGACGAGTTATCGCACGTACTGTGGGGCGGTGAATTTGATTTGTCCCTTCGGTCGAAGTTCGGACAGGTCTGCACCTTGACGTCTGTTAGACAGGAGACCAGGAGCAGGAAAAGGCAAGAGGAAGAGCAAGAGAGAGAGAGTGAAATGCATAGTTACATTCGAAATGTTTAATGAGATAATATAATCTAAATCATTGAACCGATAGAATTCCCATTCACTTAAAAGCAGGAAAGCCTGAAAAATGGATGACAAGACTACCTGCTAAAATAGGACTGCCCTATCGTTTCAATCTCTTTGGTCTCTTTCGATTATACTAGACTGCCAATCATGAAGGTTTGATTGGATGTCTAAAATGCTCCCTAAATTACCGTTTTTAGATTGAACCCCCAGCCCCAGAAAATTTGCTTTCTTGAGTGATGTTTCGTAAAAACCAATTCGTTTCTATCCGCCTTGACATATCTAAGTGGGAATGGCATCAGCAAGGCAATGAAATACAACAAATGAAACTGAAGCCAGCTTGCTTTATGTTTCTAGAAAGTAACGGTGAGTTTATCCCAAGAACTCACCCGGCAATAATACAACGTGTGCCTAGCCACACAACAAAAACGCTTCAAATGCACAATAATGATTGCTTTGTTTGTATGGCATCGTCATTGTTTGGTTATACCTACAACTCAGAGGATAGACGGTGACTGATTTTAGGTTCGCATGGTAACGGCAAAACATTCGATTGTATTTGATTTATTAACTTCTGTGCACTATTTAAAGCTTTAAATGACGATACAATTTACACCCTGTCTGTATCCGCGGTATTTTGGTAGAGTTCTAGTTTCACACAAACCACATCATATTGATGAAGAGACAGTTAGGGGGTTATGTCCGCTTCAAATGACAACGAAATAATCGGGAGGAACAGATTGTTTCTAATTGATGTGTACGGTGAGACTGAATGTTTTGTTTTCTTGTCGTAAAGTGCCGAAGACCAAAGGAAGGGAAGAATATGTAAACAATATTGAATACATTGCCTTTTTTGAGCAGCTACACTAACCTACTTGCTCTCCACTGCACTGTTGGGTCGTATGCACGCGAAAAGCCCAAGCTGCCCAAGCCGCGGTTACCCAAGAGCAGTGTACACATTCCGATGCACACTTTATGAAGGTCACGCTGCCGGATATTTTTGGTAAGGAACATCGACACAAGTGGCTAACAGTGGGTGAGGCGAATAACATCTATCGAGATGACCCCAACTGAGTAGAAACGGTCAAAGAATGGATTGTGGTCACAGCCGACGGTCTCTCTATATTCATCTACTGATCCCAAACTTGTGTATGAAGGAAAGGTTTCGTTCCGGCAATTGTAACTGTCATTCTGAAAAGTGCAGTACACGGACAACAATATGAACTCAGCAGCTGAAGTGTACGCTGAACTCTCATTTGGATACAAGTGAAAAAGGTTTCTTTCCGCAATGTTAAACTATCTGTCCCAACACCTGACATATGACCTTCACCCTATTCAACGGGCAGCACCGTTCATTCCGTGATGCTGACAAAAAATAACTCGACAGTTCGACCGCTCACCCGATACATGTTCATTAAAAAAATATGGAACAGAAATGAGGCAAACTTAAAATGAGAAAATTATATTCGTGTAACTTGAAAGCTTCTGTTGATCTGAGATACCCGATACAAATACACTATGTTGGGTGCATACAGGTCAAAGTTAAACGGGCTTCTCAAACGATTTATTTCTCGATTTGGTGAGTGAATGCGTGTTAGGCATAAAACAGTTCCCACTCACAAATACTGCTCAGTGTAGAGCACGGCAACCAAAAACGAGTCTGAGCACGGATCAGCATCCAAGATCATCAGTCTCACTAGACCTATGTCAAACCATCGGAGAAAACTAAATTGAATTATTTTAAGCTTTGACTGATTGTTGTTCGTTCACCAAAAAGTTAAAGCATTACTTTGGGACTATCTCAGACCCATCATGGTTACTCGGAAATCTAGAAATTGAACGTTTGAATCTGGACACTTGAGCAAATGGAGAGCATTTAGTTGATACCCTTTCATAGAAGAGTTCTGATCAACTACCCACAGGGAATCTTCAACGATCACCGAATGCTGTTAAGTGGTACTTAAAAGCTATTGAACAATTTGAAACTGCTTAATTGTGAGAAACTATTAAATTTTAAACGTTGAGTCCCAAAAATGGAGTGTACCACACTCAATCTTTTGAAAACTTTATCATCGATTACTCGTATAAGACAGGTACATAGGTGTTGCGGTGACGCCACTGCCATATTTGCTGGCAATCTACTCAATTCAGCTAAAACTCAAAATTACATTTTCATTAAGTGTTTCTCTCTCTACCACTTTTGAACGTCCGCCCTGGTCTATCAGATAAAAACTGTGGGTGAGTTCTTTCTACGTAGTAACTGTTAATGTTTTCTAATCAACACCCAAAGCACCATTTCGAAAAAGAAAAATAATTTTTGTTCTCATTGATCTCTTCTCCCGACACATCTTGTTATCAGTTTATTTATCCCTCTACTGGAGCACTGCTGAAAATCACAGCATTTTCTGTCAAACCAAAGCTCAAACTCGAATTCAATCGCTTTTCTTTAGTCTTTCCTAGTATTTCCGGTATTTAATCACGGTAATGAGAATGCTGAAACTTAAGTGCAAGTTACTTCATGGGGACGAATTCCTATATTAACATCTGCTTCAGTTTGTTCATATTCAGTTTAGCTAACACTCGAGAAAATCTATGAATGCTTAATTCCGAATCACGGGTATGCGTACGCTTCTGAATTATCTTTCCAACTGTCCTCAAGTTTCTTTTGATTCAAGTTACAAGCTCTCATTAATCCTTCGTACATTGGACACTTCGTTTCAGATTACTTGCTTGCTAACCCATATGTTCCTAAATTGAATTTTGGATGGCGTGCCTATGCTTTTGAAGCCCATGGGTTTCTTTTTCATCCATCCATCCATCCATCGATTCGTTCACTCAGCCATCTATCTATCCTTGGACCCACCCAATTACAACCAAAGATTATTTTTGATCCATCATTCACGGTGATCCATCTTCACAACTCACGGCACACAACTCTCTTCCGTTATTCACCTCAACTCATGAACCACAGATTGTAAAAAAGGGATATTTTTCAGAGAATAAAATTAGGCTTTATTTATCTAAAACTTCAATTTCGTTAATCGCAGTCAGCCCACTAAGATATGTCATGGATTTCATTTGTATGCATACTTGAAATAAATAAAATAGTGAATGGCGCAGTGCGTCGCCCATTGAGAACATTCAAAATGCTAGACTCGACCACAGAAAAGTGTGCAAATCAAGCACAGAAAGATTACTGCTTGGTACTCACCTGGCAATTGTCAACTGTAGGTCGGTTCCGGAGGATTTTATTTTTTCTGTCGCTTGCTCGTGACTGAGATTCCGCGCGCTTTCGCCATTTATGGACAGGATCGCATCACCACGATGTAGGACTCCCTCAGATGGACTGCCGGATTGGGTCTGTGGGAGAAGAGGAAATTCATATACGTGTGAGGCGATACAAAAGGTACGTTTCAGGCAACGGAGCAAATAAAGTGATATCGTATACTTGGTATTAACTCATCCATATATTACCTCAAAATGATATACCTAACTGGACGCTTTTGTGAACAAGGGTGATCTTTTTCGGTGAAAATATACCACAAACCTCAAATTATGAATATGTTTGAGTTAAATGCGATTGAAAATCACAAATATCATTGGATGAGCTCATTAGTTCAAACTTAAAGTGTAAACATTATCAGGTAATGCATCCATGGGTAAAAAATATGCGATTTCTATCACACATTTTTATGACAATAAAAGCTATTCCGCTCTTTGCTCTTTGGTTTACTGTATTTAACCGGTTACGTTGAAATAGCCACTACAGTCGACTAAGTTACTACAATTTCTTTGCTTTGTAAGACAAACGTTGGATTGACTGCTTTTCCTCTCCTAAAATTGTTTGTATCATGATACATATGCATTTAAAAGAAGAAAAAAGAAAAAAGTAATCCAAAGGTTGGCAAAATGAAACTGATACCTTAATGGGCATTGAAAGAAATTAACTGAGTAAAATCAATTTCCTAAACAGTCCCAGAATTAAAACTTGACTTTGCATTTAGTTTTAGACTAAAAATGTTTTACGGTTTTGGTCAACTGTTGATTGAGAACAGAAACGAATATTGTCGAAGTAACTTCCCCTCCCCTCTTCCACCACCACCACCACCACCACCACAACCACCACCACAATCATTGAAGAGAACACGTAAAAATGCAATTACTCCTGATCCGTTTCTAGTTTATTTGAGTGTATTAATGTTTTGGTTTGATCAACTAGTTAATTTTGTAGTGTATATAGCAAATGAAGCGTAAACCGAAAAGTTAGGTAGCAGTGAACAGCTTTTTCATCAGAAGGCGAATCTATTCACCCAACTGAGTTGAAATGGTGATTATTTTAAAATGCAGATAACATATTTTGTGCATATATTGATAATTCATATTAAATTAGATAATTAATTATTATTGATTAATTATTAACTTTGGTCAAAATCTGATTCATTGCTTAAATGCAATAATTTATTTATCCTTGTTTTATGTTACACTGTCACGAGATTCATGTATAACCATCCAGATTATTAGCATAATGCACATACAGTCTCTCATTTTTCTTTGTTTTCAACTCGCACTGGCCTCAAAGATAAAAACAATGACTAGGCAGTGAGATAGACATCCCTTCCTCACTACTGTATGTATTAAATGGTTGTCTGGATTGCAATTTCTTTAGTCTCATCCGACTTTTTCAATCGGAATTGAACACCAAATCAATCAATTTTAGTCAGTTGTGAATACCGTCTAGAACTTCTGGGACCTCTTTGAAGGCAACATCCGTTCACAGAAATCAGACTCTATGGATCGTTTTCCTGTCTATCCGTTTTCACGCTTAACTTATAACACTTGTACGGCGTGGAGGAGAAATCAACGGAGAAAGTTCGTCTTTGAATGTGTGTCCTCATTGCTTAAGGTGCATACTGTGCCATCTGTTTTTGATACATGATATGAGAAGTAAGACTGTAGTTCGCAATACAATGATTATATTGCCAACTCACTATACTTAATAAAAATAAAAAGTAAGTAATAATGGACTGGTTTGGTATACCCAACTGGTTTAGGAAGTGTAACCTATCGATGCATGAGTTCACTGTATTTCGTATTGGAATACACTTCCATTGATTTTGTAAAAAGAACTTTGCATTGTAGTTTTGCGGGTTTATTTTGCTCTAGTTTATAACGAGTTGGTATCTGTAATGTGGAACGTCGACATTGATGAAGGTCATCAAAGTTCACTGAAATTGATGAAACTGGGGAGAATTGGTTAGATTAGAAAGAGAAAACCTGTGGCACGAAAACCAGGTACTTTTATGCAACTTCTGAATTCATTTGTGTGGAACTCCAGATGATGTTATTTATCCGAAGTTAATATCTTTTTGATAGGGAAGGTGTTCTTGTAACCCTGGTAAGTCCGGTCATGTTTGGATCAGGAATTTGATACTCTTCCCGAGGTTCCGAGTAAATGATACAATGAGATTATCGAATGAAACAAATTTTACTGAGTAAAATGGGTTTTACGCTCATTAACGTGAATGCTGTATTGTTTATACGGTGAGACATTTTCATATCAAGTTCAGCACTACCAACCGTTCGAACGAAGCAAACAAACAATTGGAACTTTCATTTTCATTCGCAATTCCGCTTTGTAATTTGTTACAATTCCACCGCACTTAGCATTTGTTCCAGATGATGGCCATAAATGCAAAGATAAGAATAAAAATCTTATTCATGAGTTGTCCGCGGGTAATGTAACAACTATCAGTCAACTTATGTGTATCAACGGTTCTGAAAATCGTGCCATTATCTTTCTTGGAACTATTTGTGGCCCATAAGATACATTCTTTAAAATATTCACTGTGTTTGAAAAAATATTCTCAAAGGGATAAACCTAAGAAATTTTGGGGAAAAAAAGAATATCACTCATATTACTGGGATTACAAGTTGTTTTTTAAATCTTTGGTATGAAGTCGGTGTTTTCGTCTATTGTTTTAAGGACGGGACTGTAATCAGTTTGAAGCTGGCACGTGATCTAACGAACTCCTGAAATCAGACGGTGTAGATTGTATTTTAGAGTAAAGTCACAAATGATGACGGTTGTGCTTCATGAAGTCCCTCCCCTCCGCATGCACACACCGACTAATTTTGTTTTTCTTGCGTTCTCTACAAGAATTGTACAGCGCAAGCACTTGCTGCTTTCTTTATTTGCAATGCAAATTATCGTAAAAGTTTGAACAACTTCATTTTAGTGACTCGTCAGTCGCGCGTAGGATTTTTTCGTCCCCNGAACTGGAATCGAGTTCAACTTTGATTTAGGGTAGAAATTTTCCCTTACGCGAGCAGAAAACGGTCGACTGCCAAAAACTTAGCGATTGGCCACAAAATATGTTAAGGAAGGCCTTGCGCGAGCAAATCTAAACAATCACAACCCAAACATACACAGTCGAAACCGAGTGCGGTTTTTCGTGCGTCCTGGATGTAATTTTCGGCTCCACAGAGTATCATAGCCCGAATTTCCATGATATTAATTTTTGGTTACAAGCTACCACTGTTCTTTAGATTTATTAAATTTTCTGGTTTAAATTTATCATCCTGTGTCTGAAGATTGAAAATATTAATAATCGAAAGTGAGAGTTTACGATAGCAATGAAGTGAAAGCGGCATTTACCAACGTTGAATGGGTACGTGAAATCATTTTAAACGGCAGTTCCAAATATTCTAGATATGCAAACTAATTAATTATTCATTGGGAATCGATCCGATTATTACCTTGTACGCAGATACTTTTGATAGATATCTTCGGAGGCCCATTGCTCCGATTTGTGTAGCCTATAAGTTACCTGGTTTCTCTCCCAATTTTACTGATTGTCCAATTTGCTACCCCAATTATGCGGCCTGTTGTCCCAGTTGACTTGCATTACGTGGAACTGAACTGCTAGTATTAGCCATTTTTGGGATATTTATTTTCCCACAGTGATTTTTTCATTCAGTTTATGAATAAAAGAAAATCTCTATCCCATTTCCGACCACATTTGCATGAATCGGTACAGCAAAACAAGTTATTGGTTATCTATGAACATTCGTTAAAAAACTAAAGGAATCATGAAGACATTTAGGATAATGTGAGTTTCAAACAAATCGAAGGGGGCATTTTTTAAAACCATTTACACTCGCCTTGCACACGGTTAACTGTAGTTTGTAATCCGATCCACCTTGTACACGAAATCCCCATGGATTGGCCGATGAATGTCTCCGCAAAGCCACATTTAGATGAGCAGGAGCTGGTTCTTGGAGCTCACCGGCACCGGTAAATAAACTGAGCGCGTTTGCAAGGGTTGCATGTGGCTTTGAAGTGGCCGAAACGGTGGCAGACGAGGAGTTCACTTTTGGTGCATGGCTTACACGTGAGGATTGTGCGTGATTGTTCATACCAGGGGAACTAGCCATGGAGCCAAAATAGATATTCATCTTGCAGTGAGTTTCGTTTGGTAGCTAGTTCAGTATGATTGCAATGTCCCAAATGTTAGGATGATCCTGTTTTTTGTTTTGATTCCACAAAATTGGGAATCGATTCAACTGTACGTAACTGAATTGAAATATTCTTCCGAATTAGAGTTGATTTTGATTAAAGTTTAAAAAATGTCACGAGTAAAATATACGCGTGAAGCAGGCCACAACAGTGAATTGTCATGTCACCAGTTGTGATGGTGTAAATCCATAGTGATCCGGATTCTTTGCCTAAATCGATTGATCTAATTGGTTGGTGAATGGATGAGTGAAAATGATTGGTTTAGCCCGGTTACCATTATCTCGCCCCTCGCGCCCCTCCACAGGCGAATCGGGATTGTCGAGAATTACGAACAAATCAACGTGGATAACTGACATTCCCCATAGTTGATGGTGGCCATAGTCTGGAGAAATGCAAATGCGCACCGCCCACGCGAATAGTTTATGCTTAGAAATCACGGAGTTAAAAAGGTCAATTCTGTTTCTATCAATTTTCTCATAAAATCTTTTTTGTTTCCAATTTCCTCTCTCTCTCTCTCTCTCTCTCTCTCTCTCTCTGCTCCTCACCTGCTTTTGTATTTTGATTGGCGTCGATAATGAGTTGCACGTTCATTCCAAACTGAGACAGCTAATTGATCAACCGATAATTAATTTGTTTTCTTTTCCAGTTATTGCATGTCGGAAGAAGCAGACAATCTCCCTGTTTTGTCGTATGCACAGTCATTTTGGGGCTTTTAACCGGAACGCTAAACGTGTTGCGTTATTAGCAATCTTACAATGGCACATTGCTTAGCGGGGCGGGGCCGGGGGGAAAATAACAATATTCATCCTTTTAGACGTAATTTGTCTTTCTCGAAATTTTCATTTCAAAGCTTGAGAAAATCATTCAGTGTAAGTTAATAGGGCACCTTACTTTACCAGTGAATGACTAGGTGTCGAATTTTTGACTGGGAATAGTTAAAAAGAAAACATGCTGTAAAACTCCGATTGTGACTAATAAGAAAAGAATTTGATGACACCTATTTCCTAGCGCATCAACCGGTTGTTCTGTCATCCACAAGGTTGTTCACATTAGAAACCTTACTGTTGTGACGCAACGTGCTGTATGTATAACGGTTTCAATTGATCCAGATTTACTGATTCAAAAATGTAGCACCAGAAATAAGCATTAGCAGGGTGAAAACTGTGGAGCCGGCGTTGTTTTTCTACACAGTCGGTCACGTGCTGCAAAGTGAGTATTTTCCATACACTCAATCAAATTTGATTAAACAGTGTTATTCTCTGGAAAAAGTGGCGACAATACTGTAGGTCCCGTGAAACGGTACTTAGGAGACGATACATTTTGATTTGTCGCATGCGGAGACTTTCGAACACTTAAACGTTGAAACGTAAAGGCTAGTTAGCATTCTCATTCTAAAGAAATCCATCCCAGCATGCTGAGTTCAGTTGAGCTCATCAAAGAAGAGACACACCGGGGAATTTCAATAGTGCTTTCGGTCTGCAGGTTAGCCAGCAAATGACAATGCTTGTTTAATTCGCGTTTTTCCATTGGACCTCGCACTTAAATCATTAGTTAGCAGTTTTGAATTTGCATGCCACAATTTCGATTGCTATTTCGTGCAAAAATCTGAACACTTTTAATTCATGACTTAGCCATGGATTCCAAACACGGATGCAACACAAGGTTTGCGAGAAAACATGTGCTGATAGCAACGAAGGAAATAGGTTTGTTTCAAACATACCTTTAANTCAACAAGAGTAGCACACTGGCTGGTTTGCAAGTGCAGCTGTTCCTTGGAAAATTTACTGAGTAAGCCTTGTGCCTTGATGTAAACGCGAATCATGGGAAAATATGATCAGAGACTCAAACGGACAAGCCGAGGATAGTGGTTTTCACTTGACTGGGTCTCATCAATAGCGCGAATCCATGGCCCCAACTGAAGACCGCAAACCCGAGACCTCACAAATAGAACGCGATATAAAAGAACACATTCGTGCAAACTTGTTGCGTGTCAACATCGGCCCATTGAGTGTAGCGAATCGGTGGGAAACATTGCGAAGTTGACCACTTGTTTAAGTCGCTGGTCCCTCGAGGAAATTCGCCATATAAAGAGGGGGTTTATCGGTCTATAAATCCGTCAGGATTTGAGGCAAAGCTTTTTGGACAATTTTGCAGTTGATTGACAGTGATTTACTTTGTAATCGGTTTTATTATTCCGAACTGGGATAGGGTGAAGAGAGACAAAATGGGGTACATATTGAGAGGTGTGGCATGTACGCATAGATTTACAACAGTATGCTCCACGGAAATTCAGCGAGAAACAAGTACTACTGGCAACACGCTACCACAACAATCAAATCATGGTCAGTGTGGGTAAACATGTTAACATAAACAAATAACAAAATCGCTTTCCCGTTCCAATTTGAATGATGATTTACACGGGTTAAAATGAATTGATTCGCCACCTTGCTCTGGCCATTAACCAAACAAAGCAAATCGGAACATAAATCAAGAATGAAATGACACAGTGTCATATGGGCTCTTGATGCGAGTTCCATTTCCTTGAAATTTTTGCTGTGTCCGAAATATGATTTAGGAAAAAATCGGAGTGTACTGTATTTGATCAGTAACGAATAGGTTTTACTTCACGTCGGTATTCGGCTCGAAAAGGAGTTTTCCGAAAATAATATTAAGTAAAACCTGCTGTGAAAGTCTTTTAGTGAGTGTTTATTGCATTTTAAAGGAGGCTATTTGAATTTGTGATGAAAATGGTGCCAAAATTTCTGTCATCGCCCGGAAAGAAATATGAAACAGTCAACTATGATAAATAATTTCCTATACAGAGTTTTCTCCAGGGATCAGTGTGTTTTTGAGGGAGGCGATAGGACAGCATTGTCTATTTCCGATTTGCAATTATTATTCAGTGATTTATCTGACTTGTTTTGATTAACAGTATGTCACCCAAACATCTAACTTTTCGTTCGAACTTGCTTTTTAATGTCAGAAAGCAATTTATCATAGACCGAAATTCCATAGCTATCGGGAATAGGATGCCACAGATAAATATCAAATTCAATAGATAGCGAATGGGGTATTTTACTTCAATATGTGTTTTTAATTTTCACCAAGCTCGTTCTGTTTGCTCGTATAAACTAAAATTAGACCCGAAATAGGATTTCAAAACTTTTTAACAGATTGAGTTGTTCATCGTTAGCCATTTTGGGTTCCCTATGGCCATATCCACTGTTTTCTAGCCAAGTTGACCATTATCTGAAATATCAGATTTGGGCCTCTGTCAATGTCTCAGTTGGTGCTTTTGTAAAACATCGTTTGCTAATCAGTGTTAGTCAAACCCCAGCCCAATGATGTTGGGTGTTTGTGATGACAAGCGTGTTCCGACATTTTCCGTATATTGGGGTGCGATCGATTGAGTGAAGTATGTGTGCTTGCTGTCTACTATCGAACAGGTAAACGAATTTGAGGGATTTTATAACCATTCTAAAGGTCATATTATTTGGTGTTCGAAAATCAAACTGAAATCGACTTGCAAAAGAAACGTAGCTTTTGATTAGGGTTAATCACCCATTTTGTGTACACAATAGTATCAAAAATAATACAGCCAGAAGCGTATTATTGCATGCAAAACAGGATATTTTTTCATTATTGTTTGCAATTATTCGGCTGAATCGGTTTGAGTTAAAATCGCTTCAAAACTAAGTGACTGAATCGGTTTCATCAATACTGTGAATGATTCTTTAACAGTTCGACTGAATGCGCACCGTAATAAATTAGATCTCAGCCAATCCATAAATTATGTTTTCATGTATATCTCAAATAACAAAACGTCCGGTAATCCTAGGAAGCCAATTTATGGTCAAATTGTTCCAATGATCCAGGAAAATTTCGTTTTATATTTTTTCTTCGAATCGACAATATTATCAGGTGAGGGAATAATTTAAACCGGGCTATTCTGGATAGCTCGCATGGTAGATTCATGGTAATGAGGATTTATACTTTTTCCTGAACCGTGACAAACCGCAATACACAAAAATTGATTCACCAAAATTGATTCTCTTAAGCAAGCTTCAGCTGTATCTTATCTTTTCCAGTTAACTAATGGATTTACCGTTTGAGCTAATTTTTCAATTTTTTGCTTTCAAAAGAGATTATATATATATGTATATATAAGATATTGTGGCCATCAGTGAACAGCTTAATTCCTTGCTGCACACTGATACTACCATTGCATCATATCAAATAATCTAAAGTAAAAACTACAGAATATACCCATTATGATATGAATACGTTTGATCAGAGGTGAACAATTGTATTCGTTGATTCATTTTCTGGCCTGTAGGGAAACAGGATGGCTAACAAGGATAGACATTCAATCATTTAAAAGTCACAGGGATTTATTGGGAGGCAGCGGGATTTGGGGTGAGTGGTGTGACTTCTTTCACACCGCAAGGTTACCACAAACTTTGAATGATCCAATGTCCATCCTCGTTTCACACTACCCGTACAGATTAGCATACAAGCCAATGATCACCAAGGTCCACCTCTGAACGTGAATTATGAAATAAAAGTATTATTACTCCAATAATTAAACTGTGATCTAAGAATAATTTAGACATGTATCAAGTTCCACAATGTATTACTCAATACTTCCATTTTGCTCAAGTGTTAATCTATTGAGATGGACATAAGTTCTACATTTGCAATCCAAATTACACATCGTTATGAAAAAAATTTAAACTTTCGAATGTTCCATATGGCAAAACGATAAAATGTCTGGAAAATGACTACCGAAGAGCAAATGCAAGATATCTGTATATATTGTGGTGTTTTCATTCTAACTAAGGGAACGACTCAGATGAAGATATAACGTTCCGTATATTTTGAACGGAAGTGGATGTGAAGTGTGTTTAACAAGTTGCACTACGTGGTATTCATATGTTCATCGAAAACAAAACCAAACATATTTTGCTCCACAGACGAGATAAAGAACTACAACAGGTTATCGTTTACCGTTCCATCTCCCTGAGACGTGCACTCCAGGATCGGGTTATTTTTAACTATGAATTGGCTAAAATAAAAAAAATCGTAAGTTTATGCATCTACCATCACCTAGCAAAACATTATTCTGGTCATGTGAATCAAAGTACTTAGTTGTTTCCTTAATGTAAGAAAGGATTGCATTTAACACTCCTGGTCAAAATCCTCTTTGTCATAACACCCGGCTTTTGTGGATTACTCTTTAGGCTGTTCAATGTTCAATGTTCTTCAATTAGAGGCAGAGGGTAAGTTCCCGTATGAGCCTCAT
>UZAN01048513.1:11156-21259 GCA_900618425.1 Echinostoma caproni | reverse complement strand
CGGTTTTCATACGCAGATAGACTGAAGTCACTGGGATTATATTCCATTCATTACCGGCGCATCAGAGGAGATATGATTATGGTGTACCAAATAATGCAAAACCCAAGCCATCCGTGTCGCCCGCTTTTGAAATTATCACCCAACGTTCATCTTAGAGGACACCCATTTAAACTAGTGGTCTCAAAATGCCGCTTGGAATGCCGGCTTCAGTCATTCGCAGTCAGAGTGTGTTCGATCTGGAACTCTCTACCATCCTACGTCGTCTGTGCTCCAAGCATTAAGTCTTTCAAACTGAGGCTCGATGAAACACTAGCACATCTTACGTTTCAACATAAGTGAAGCTGCGTAAAGCAGTGGAAAACGCACGTATCACGTGGCATTTTACAAAAAGATTTGTATGTATCACTGTTTCCTAATCCATCGCACGAACCTATGGGACCAGAAAAGCATGAGCTCGTAAGTTATTCCCATAATAAATCTCTGAATCTTTGGGTTAATAATGGTGTGATTATTATAGCAAAAACAGTTATATATTAATGTGGACGTCATATAATCAATTGTGGTTAGCCTAACGTTGCAACGGAATGGAGGAATATATGGAACTAATATGGAATGACTGGGTAAGGAAAAGTTCCCCTGAAGAATGGTATGCATTTTCGGGAGAACCAGACATTTAGAACTGAAAAAGGGTTGAATACCGCATGCAATGTGCAGATATTAAGCTGAGGACGTCACAAATAATTTTTTCTTTGATACATACAGGATACAAAGGGTGGCAGATCTAAATTCCGCTATAAATAAACAGTTTATTTGCCATACACACGACGAATGAACCTTTGCAATTGAATCAAACCCTCCATTACTCATTTGAAACAGTTTTTAACTATAAAAATTGGTAATAACTAACGGGATTAACCTACTTTTCATCGATCAGGTTTATTTTGTCACAAAACTGTCAACCGACTTTTATATTACTTATTAGCATCTACTATTGTTTGCCCTGCTATGTCGCAGTTCCTGGAATTTAACCACTTATTCTGATTCCCGAGGGGTGCGACATTGCGGAGATTGACTGTACTTATCAGTTACAGTGTCTCGGCATTAGATGTCGGGCGGTGTTGGCCAAGTGGTTAGGTCATCACATTGTGACCCGGAAGTTTCGGGTTCCAACAACTCCACCACCGCCAGTCATCTCTATTTCTGTATTTCCCCAGATAGTCCTTGTAGGGCCGCAGCCGCCTTCCTGAAAGTTTACTGTACATTCGTGTATTCAAGAGATTAAAAAGGAATTAAAAAGAATATTAATTTTATTTTTTATATGAGGTGCAATGCGTGTGATCCTCTCTTGGTCCCTAAGAGCTCATTCTCACTGACTGAACGAAATACTTACCGAGTATCCCGGCTCAAGTCTGGCTACTGAATACGCTTAATCAAAATAAAACAGCAATGAACGTTTTTGGTGCGCGAGTAATGAACCGAGAAATTATGATGTTGGAAGGAAGCATCATTTTTCAGTTTGATGATCTGCGAGGTGCGATGAAAAGAAATGTTGCACCTTACGAGTATACACATCGGAATCTTGAATGCACTCAGGAGTGGATAGCCTGATTCGCGTCTTGCATGCTGTTTTGTACAACATCTGTGTTAGAGATTGAGGAAAACCAACGATAAGATTGAAAAGCATGTGAAAAGAAAAACCAATCGCCGTTTTTGTAAACAATTGCATTTTATAAGGGTCGATGCTTAACAGCGGCCTAATTTTAGTATGTGCAATGTCTTGAAATCTTGTTTCTGGTTTCGTCTTTGCTAATCACAAACTGATTCAATAAAACTTCTCCAAACAGCTACGCGTGTTATATCCAGGACAGCCTACAAATTATCTCGCAACACGCGCGGAGGTGTTGTTGATGGGTTAAGAATGAAGTTCATTTGGTTTACTATTTGCTATCCCGATTCTCATAAGGAAAATTTTGCAACATCGAAATTTGTCTGATTCGGGTTTCCATATTTGTGCTGCACTGAAATACTACCGGAAATAGTTTGTCTTCAAAATCTCCCAAATAATTTCCTGATTGCTAACTCATATCACTTTCTATTTAACTCACTATCTATTTTTGATAGTTAACGTTAAACAGCCCCGACGTGATATCCTTCTACAGCTAAAAGTTCACCCTTATTTTAATCAACTAATCAAGCGTGACGAGTGATACGTGTGCTAGATTAGTGGAGCTTTAATTATTATTAATTTTTTGGGGGTGAAGAACGAAGGGAAGACGGGGAGGCGGAGGGAGAATTTCAATGATCTTTCAGTGGGCGCTTCAACTGAGTGAGTTCACAAGTCTGTACCTAGTTCAAAAGGTTTCCACTGGCTGTTCATTATTGAAACCGCAATGCATCAACAGTAGGGTAGAAAGGCGAGTGGCTTGCATTTCATGCTCATCTCCTTCACGATGATAAGTTTATTCGTTTTTGACAAAAGAATAGCTTTCATGTACACACATAATGAGTACATAAAAACAGATATATAATCATCATAGTTCAATGGAAACTATTTTCACAACAGGACACAGTATACCGATAAATAATGAATATATTTTGCATAAGAACTAAACAGTACTACATAAAGTTGGTCTAATAACTACACAAAGGTGAATTTTGACCAGAAGTTTTCTTAAAAGACAACCGAGAGACGCACCGGAATCTGAGAATGATCGGCTGAAGAAAACAACAGTTTTGAGTAGCAAGTATTTATGATATCTGAAGATATTTTGTGATATTATTGCGTAATTAGTCCCTTCAGTGCTTGGTAAACGGTCTTTGTAAAGAAATCCTCCACGAACATGTGATAGGTTCAATTCAGATGTGCAGAGGTCAGGCTGTGACCCATCCTGATTAAATTTTTCAGGAGAAATTCTCTCATCAGTTTTGATACAATTAATTTCCTGATATTGTGCAGTGAACTATACGCCATCATCGAATAGGAGACTACGTTTATTTGATTTGCCCCTAAAAGTAGTAAGACATATGGAACGCATAGTGTGCATTGTATCAGTTGAGTAATTGGGCGAATTGGCAGAAAACGGTGTCAGGCAATGGAGGATAGACAAACTAATTAAATTGCAGCTATTCAGATAAATGCTGAAGTTTATTTATCTATAGTGAGATTCAAATGAAATAAAATAGGGAATGCATTGAAATACTACGTATCTCACTGCTTCTTTAACTTATTACTGATTTGCGATGCATATGAATCATGCAACACCAGGGAGATTCATGATGGAACCTACCTACTATCAGTCAGAAATATTTACTTCGTTTAGCTCGTTCTAGTGTTTTATTTTCTAACCTACAGCGAGTAGAATTGAATGAATGTTTTAGCACTTTTTTGAGTGATCATGTCCATGTATACACAAAGTTGAACATTAGCTTTGATATCCAAACGAATGATCCTTTTGAATAATGAACTAAGATCGTATCATCCCGGAGGACGACCACCCAACTTCCTCCATTCTGTGTATGGCAGCTTTTGGATTGCAGCTTTTCTCTTCCTGAAAACTGTTGGTATGAATATATATATATATATATATATTCAGTAAAAGAAACTAAAAAGACAAAATTTGCACTTAAAAGAGCCATTCTTAAAACCTGGTTACGAAGTTTCAGACCGGATAGAATGGAGAAATGGAAAATCAGAAAATCAATATATCATAATGAAACTACTCGTGTCTGAGTAACCATCGGAGATCGTGTATCATTTGATCAATGAAAGTAAATTAGAGATGATTTGTAAATATAAACTAGTCCCTATTAACTAAAATAAAGTATTATCACTTATCGATCCGGATATCGCTGACAGATAAACTAATATTCCATAGGTTTCGAAATCATTTCTTCTTCCGTTTATAGAAGACGAGCAGATTATTAATTTGATATTGTCTCTGGGCAGAAGAAAACCGGAGAATTCACTATTCCGATCATTCCGCGTTGCTTTGAAGTTTTGTGTGAAAGTAGCTCACTGGACTGGAATGCTGTCTCTATTAATTAACCGGATAACGCAACAAATTTTTAATGCATCATTCTGAATAAAAATGAAACAGAAGTATCTTATCTCAAGTCCGCGGTTACTTAACGTGAGTTCTTCGAAGAGAATTTTGGGATCGTTGCTAATATGATTTTAGTGTTAATCACAAAACGGAACTAAATCATGAAGTAAGAGATGAGGATCCATGGAAGATTGAGTGGTTTCAAAAAATATTTTGGGACTCAAGGAGGGTGCAGGTTTATGTAAAAGGATAACCATTACCTCGGCTGCTGTCAGGATGTGAAATTTTAAATTGGTAATTCTGAGTACGGTGTAGATGGAGTAATGTATTGCCCACATTTGATATTTGATCAGACTCGAAAAGATGGGAAAAAACTGGTTTTAGTTTGGTTTTAGTTCAATTGAGTTCAGTCAGACAGAACAGTATTCCTGAACTCATAAACACAGGATTTTGTTCGTGCCGCCAATGCGTAGGGTTTCACAAGAACAAATAAACACAAAATCAGATTGCGGACTGTTTGTTTGGGGTTCAAATAACTGAGCATTTTAGACTCAAGGACCTAATTTACAGTTTGTTAAACGTGTCCCCTTTTACATACCCCATTAAACAAGGAGTAACAAATATTTCCCGAAGTTAGAAGTCAGGTTGTGAATGTTTCCAAGCGAGTCATAACCCTGGAGGCTAGTGATGAGATGAGCGTGATCCGTGGACCGCCACAAGCTTGCAAAGATTGGCCGTGCTATATCGTGTAAATGGAAATTGAAAAAGGGTCTGATCAGCTGCCCGGTGGCCGAGTTGGTAGCACGCTTGCGTTCTGCCTGTGAGGCCCGGGTTCCATCCCCATTTGGGTCGATGGATTAGCACTGCTGATGAGACACAACAAGGTTGAAACAGCTGTCCAGTGCTTCCTAGCTTTTCAGTTCACTCTTCTTTCACCATATACACGACGAATTTTCCCTTAGTAATATATACAGGTGTTGACCAAATTCGTGCAACATCACCCTCATTATGAAAATCCATTTCAGCTTGCAATATCATAGTTATATATAGACGGCTTTGAGTAAACTGTATTTATTCCCGACTTTATCTCCAACATCTATGTTCTTAATTCATTTTTCTCACCATTTGAATATGCGCGACCTTGAGTGTCGCCATAAAATTTGCAGTAGTTCGAAAATTACAGCTATGATTTAGAAAATATTTTGGGCAAAGCAGCATCGGAGCTCGTATATATACATATATATATATATATATATATATATAATGTTCCTATGAGTTTACTGCTGACCGACGATATTGTAAGACACCAGTTAGAAAGTATGACTAAAGCGTCACCGTTCAACACAGTTCTACATCAGTCGGGCGATCTATGTTTGTTTGCCGAGGGGCATAAAGCTTCAAACGTTGAGGTGCTGGTAGCTTTGAAGTTCGCTTACACAGACGTATGGCAGAATTAAACCGCCCCGGCGGTGTTACTATCAAGAAAAGCAGTCGTATCAGTGAAATCTTTCTTTCCCCTTAAAAGTTAAGTATTATCGAAAATATGAATTATATTATCCATGAAAAATAGGTCCCCTCCGATGTAGTCCGCGAATTAAAGCTTTCGATTGAAGATGCGACAATGAAATTAATGGATAAAACAGCTATCCTATGCTTCCCAACGTTGTAGCTCACGCCTCATTTGCCAGAAGAGTTCAACATATAAATAAAAACCTTTTTGATTTTCTCGCTGGAAGGCGCAATTTTAATATTATTTGGTTGCATATAAACAAAAAGCTTACAGAATCATTGTGACTTCATTTATGCAATCCGTGAAATGGAGAACAACGATGAAGACGATACCTCACTAGTACAACATGTGAAGATATTACTCAAGAAATCCTTAATTTACAAACGAGATCTATCACGGTATTTTAAAAACAGTGGGGAGGAACAACTAACTTCATATAATTCATTCCCAGCCCGTTTGTATACTTCCCAGGAAAGGTTAGCAAACAAATGCTTTTGTTAATAATGTGAATTTCGTCGAGGAAAATGCAAATTAAACGTGAAATTCAAAGTTAAGAAGCACTGAACATCTGTTTCGATAGGGATTGGATATCATCAGCAGTGCAAATACATCGACCGAATTGGGGATTGAACTCGTGACCTCACAGGTAGAACGTAGTGATAGAGCATTTACTGGGCAAGAGTTTGAACAACCAAGTGGTCTTTCATGTGATTGGTCTCATTAACTCATGACACTTGAGTGGCTGAGGGGCGACTTCAATCGTTCACGACTGATCAGAGTTCACCAAATTAAAGCGACGGAACAAAACGCTTTAGGCTGCATAGATAAGGGGTCAACGCCCTTGGCATCAATCGAGTCAGCTACCGCTAGATTGTGTGTTTGAACACCTGTGTATTTGTGTGATGGAACATAATATGCAACCTGATTTAACTTGATACCCGTTGGTGACAAGTGCGTTATGGTCGTGCTGTTTATTGATTTGCCCCGTCCTTGATTTCGCCAGTATGGAAGCTGCTGTCCTCTGAGTAGATAACTCTTGTGCCTTGCGGTTAACACATGGTTTTTTCAATGCCGGATTGCGTATCTCAGTCACTTTCTGTGGGGCTACCGGTACCACAGTCATCTACCTGCATGTCGATAACATTGCTTAAAAAATGCCTTCGAAGAAGGTCTGAAAGTTTTAACCATTAACACGCGTTCAGGTTAACTTATTGCTAAAAGCTTTAAAAATATTCACGATTATTGACAAAATATGAGCAAAAAAGACAAATTTTTATCATGATCCTATGGTCTAAGAAACTGATTCACTAGAGAGGTGCTTCACGAAGTATTCGTGATAGAAAGTAATATTGAGGGTGGTTCGCGATTACAAGGCGAACGTTTATTCGGGATCTGGTGGTAACTAAATCTACATTTACTTAAATCATGCCTAAACAAATAGGAAACAGAATACTGCGATTCATCAACATATGAAACTGGTGGGCACTTAATTCACATGGGTACACATACACACACATACACACTCGGGGCACAGAAGACACTTGCGTGGGGTAGCACCGTCCACGGATTACACCTGGTTGATATGTCAGGTAATGTGTTTCCTAGTCACAATACGCACACGATTCGTCACTTCTCCCGGAGGGATCAGTTTTTTCTCTCTGTGTGAGACAGCAGCATTAAAACACATCTGTGTAAACATACCTAACTACTTGTCATGATCAGCTCCTCAACAAGAGATGCTTCACCACTCATGGAGTTTAAGGTTTGTCCATTTCAATAAGTTGAAAAATTTACAATGAAACGCTCAGTTGATTCCGAATCAAATAATAAGGGTTGGAAGCGTTTTGCAGTAGAAAAAAGACGCCAGATACGGACAGTCACTGCTGTGTATTTAAAGAAGATTGCAGACCGATAGAGAATACCGAATTTGTTTACCAAACCTATCAGATAATCGGAAATCAGCAAGCAAACGCTTCCTATGTATTACATTGTTTACCAGAGAATCCTTGAATTTTCATTTCAAAAGTGTCGAAAAAGTGGATGCACTGTAAGCCAGATAATTTTTTCATAAGGAATAAATTTCAAACACTAGACTGATTCAAGATAACAATGAAAAAATATTGAGCTACCATAGAGCTAACCTATTGTTCGATATGCCATTAAACAGATTCGTTACGGAAACTATCTGATGGTGAAAACTAAATTCACTGACGAATAACACCGCTTTTCACAATCGTTTATGTCCTTATCAAAAGGTGTGATTTAAAATCGAAATCTCTCTTTAATCATGATAAAGTAGGAAGTGTTTTTGATTTTTTCAGGAAATGATCTGTACTAAAGACGAAATGTCTTCCACCCATTGCTGAAAATTAAAAAGACGGTTTTATAAGCCGAGGATAATTTGGCATTCCGTGAAAGGGACCATCTCGTTACCTGAAGCGGCAGTGCTAGCTGAGTTTTCGGTTGTACGGTCCCTCATCGAAGAGAGAACTCATGCGTTCGTTGGGTGATTGCTGAATACGACTTGTCTTTCGAACAAAATCGGAGTAATTTTGATTACAAAGCATCAAAATTTGAGATATATTTACTGAGCTAACCAAGGGATAAAGTGAAACGTGGGAACAGTTTTGTGGAATAAATCGATAATAAATATTTATTGCATAACTCAAACATCTTTTTGGTTGCTTCTTTGATGAAATCACTCTGTGTAGATGGACTCAATATTAATCAGAAAAGAAGGAACTCAAAACAGCGACTACTTTAATTTCTCCTTTAATTTTGCATAAATGTGGATTCATAATTGATCACATTTTTAGTACACAGATGTTCAATCCATATGATCCTTCATGAAATCAACATCACTGATTGAAATAATAGAAGCATGCCCGTCTTCATGAATATCTCCAGCTTTATCCTTCGAATTCGCGAGTTAGTTCAGAACGAGCTTACCGAAACAGTCCTCCTCTGATAAGAATTACCTCATTGCGATAACTCACTGAAGACGATCAAACTGGATTATACATTCAAATTACCTATGGACGTGTCAAAGTTAATGCAAACGCTTTTCTTTAATTACTTGGTATTGATAGTTGTCAGTTAATACTCAAGGTTGGTTAACTCAAAATTATTTCTAATTTAAAATCCGTAGTCCTTAATGAATGACTCAATCACTGCGTACAGCTCCCTTGGGTGTCATAGTGTATTCAAACAATCGAACCTTCGGGACAGGAAAACTGCAAAATACCGGAGTGATGGTCCCGGGGATGGTGGTTTACTATGCCAATTTTCAAATGATAATCGCTAAAATTAGCTTTTTCTGGGGATAACTGTCGAAAAACAGTAGAAAATTCTTCAAAAGAAGTAGCGATTCATTCCTTCGATTACATATAGAGAACGACGTTTGAAATTATGAGTAAAAGGTTGATGTTTTAGGCTATATATTTGTTTTTGTTCCAAGTTGATTTTAAGAAGGCATATTATCACCGCTTTAACTTGGCATGATTCGGGATACATGATACTGAATGATGCAAAAGCAAAACCTGTTCTTTTGATGGTGAACTAGATGGTCAATTCTGCTGAAATTACATTCATTCCAAGACAATAATAGAAACCTCTTTTTGGAATGGTTGAATCTCTCAAATTATGAATAAAATTTCAGTTGGAAAATACTTGTCACGGCTGTCTGAATACTGACGCATGTGCTCATCCTCCTGCGTTTGTTTTGTGGATGAGATCAAACTTGGAACAGGAGTTCCTATCGCCGCGACTCTGTAGCCTGATTGTTTCAGCATGCACGGCACAAATATAACAGAGATGTGTTTAAGTTTGATCTTCATGCACCTAATATTTTATAATTCAGTAACATGAAAAGTTTCATTCTATTTCTTCAAGATAACCAAATTCGAAAATCACTGGAGGACACCTCTCGGCCCGTAGGCAATGAACTGTCAACGGATCGCACAGCTGAGTGCTACCGAGCACGTCTCCGGGTAGCGTACAGGAAAAGAGCCATCTTGGTCGTTAACCGTGAATAGGTGGGGCTACCTCACTAAATAATAGGTCGCTGGTGATCAGCGGCGATGCTAGAGGACATGGTGGGGTTTTCGGCTGGCAAGCGTTATCCCGTTCAAATGCCATAAGTGTCTGCTAACAGCATCGCGACGTGTGCGAATGTGGCCCGCCACCAAATAAGCAAATTTCTACTTGCCTACTCTTACCAGTAGGAAAAACTGAGGGGTGCTACTTCATCGACACGTTGGAAATCCTGGGATAGCGCAGAGCCATCCGATGCGATCAATGCACGACTATGAGGTAGACATCTATTGTCTGTCCGAAGTTCGACTGCCTAACTGTGGCACAAAACTAATCAACGTACCATGTAGCAGAGCAACCTACCGGTTATACCACAGCGGCCCAAATGACAACTTCGGTTTGCACGGGGTAGCAATCGCCGTGAGCGGCCGGGCCAACAATGCCATTATCTCCTGGGAACCATTCTCTCTCTTCGGGGAAGCCGTTTAACCTGGCTGTCATTGCTGTATAAGCTCCAA
>UZAN01048513.1:0-10523 GCA_900618425.1 Echinostoma caproni | reverse complement strand
AATGATTATATTTTAGTATGTGCTCGCTGGGCCTCTTTGGTAGAAGACTGCCGTTCCTATCGCGGCGGAGAAACTGGAAACAGGAACGGTACAGACCATACCCTTTTACGCACCCGCTTCAAGATCCACCTGACTACTCGCCGGAAGACTCGTCTCCCGGACAAAATTCAACGTCGCGCACTTGGAACGACGTGAGAGAAGGCAGGCGATGCTGGACGCAACTGCTTCCAACATAACCGAAGCTTTCTTTGATGACTCAACTGTCGACGCACAGTAGTCTACACTGAAAACGTCCATCAGAGAAGCGGCGCTGGGGCAGTGGGTGAGACTCTTCGCCACAAGAGAGACTGGATCTCCGAGCGTACACTGCAGTTGTCCGCAAAGGCAAGAGATGTGCGGTTGATCAGTTCTCCTGAATTTCGTATTCTCCGTCGCCGGGCAACACGATCCGCCAAGAGTGACCGTAAATAATACTGGAAGGCGATTGCAGACAGCATGGAGGCTGCAACCGTCGCAGCGGACTTTGGAAAGCTATTCCGTCTAATTCGTGTCGCAGCAGGAAAGAGGCAGACATCGGAACCACTATGGCGCAGTACCACAGACTAACTTATTCAGGGAACCGAGCAAAAATTGCAAAGGTGGTTTGAACAATTCGACACTCTGCTCAACCGCCCATCAAACCAATCTGGCTCTCTACAGATGTTAGGCAGTTCGGACACCATTTGCGACATCATTTGCGACCCACCTTGCAAGACAGAAATCATCAATGCAGTTACTCCTCTGAAAAACAGGAAGGACCCTGGAGAAGACGGGACACCACCAGAGTTATTCAAAGCTTGCTTACCAACTCTGATCGATCCGCTGCACTCTCTTTTCCATACCATTTGAGAAAGAGGAGATTTTCCAAACGACTGGACGGCTTCAATTTTAGTCCCGGTCCCAAAAACGGGTGACAGATCTAGATGCGAAAATGACAGGGTTATTAGCCTGATTGATATTGCGGCCAAATTGTTTGCAATGATACTGCTTAATCGATTCGTAATCGGCAGGGATACCCACACTCTCCCGAACCAAGGGGGTTTTCGCCGCGGAAGAGGCTGTGTTGAACAAATCTTCACTCTCCTTTAAATTCTGGAACACCACTACAAGTTCCAGCAGCCCACCACGGCATGTTTCATTGACTTCCGCGCTGCGTTTGACTCTGTCGATAGAGAATCCTTGTGGTGCATATTGCGGTCCGACGGGATGCCTGAGAAGTTCATCAGGCTTTTAATGTCTTACTACTCAGGAACCCGGGCACGCGTCTGTACCTATGGAGAAGAATCGGCTGAGTTCACCCTAAGCTCTGGAGTTAGACAAGGTTGTCCCCTATCGCCGGTGTTATTCAATTACACCGTAGATTGGATAATGCGACAAGCATTCATCGACTACCCTGGAGTGCAGCTTAACCCAGGTACATGGATTGCGGACCTCGAGTTTGTGGATGATGTTGTACTTGAAGACAGCATGGACAACCTCCAGCCTGTTATCAGTCGTATAAATCAGTTTGCTCAGTCCATGGGGCCAGAGATCAACACGTAGAAAACGAAGACATTTTCGACCGAAACTTCTATCATGACACAACCCCTCTCGATTAACGGAGAGCTTGTCAATCAACCGAAGTTTTCAAGTATCTTGGTTCTACGATAAGACCAAACGGCCAGGCTAAGGATAAAATCCAANCCAAGAAGCCAACTTATCCTCCCGCAGGAGTTAGTCAATCAAAAGTAAAAGTAAGTTAGTTCAGCTGGTCATCGTCAGCACAAGACCTCCCTACCTCCNACGGAGAGCTTGTCAATCAACCGAAGTTTTCAAGTATCTTGGTTCTACGATAAGACCAAACGGCCAGGCTAAGGATAAAATCCAATTCCGTGTAGATGGAGCCAGAAGAACCTTCCTACAACTCCTCAAACCGTTGTGGAATCGATGCAAAATAAGCTTGAACACTAAGTTTCGGGTTTACCAGGCTTCTATCCGTCCCATCCTCATTTATGTTTGTGATATCTGGCCGCTAAGAGTACAAGATACAAGGAAGCTCGAAGTCTTTGATCACTGGTGCTTACGCCGCATCGTGAAAGTAAATTGTAGAAATCAGATTTCCAATGATGAGTTTTGACGGCGCTGTTTGAACATTGACAAGCTTTCAAAAATGCTACCACGCTCCGAAGGCCCGACACTCAACGCTCGCGACAGGCTGTAGCCCCCGCATCGTACCGTGGATGGCGCTGCGGAATCGGTGGTTAACTGAAGACCTGGAGTCGTACGATCAAGACGAATTTGGAATTACTGGGTCTTCAGTCTGTATATGGAATTCGCAACTGGAACCAGAACTGGTTTTTTCACTGCGTCAACCTTGCTACCGATCTTCATACATTGACCGCCATTATTAGAGACATCCAAGAAGCCAACTTATCCTCCCGCAGGAGTTAGTCAATCAAAAGTAAAAAGTAAGTAAGGAGAATACCTGTATTTCCGACTAAATTGATATAGAGGTCGACATCAGCATAAAACTGTCCACCCGCTTCCAACGATTCGGAATATGTATCTAGTGACTTTCATAAAGATGAATAAATATATAAAAATCTGAAAGTTGCGAAAGGACCGGTCAACATTTATTTTATTCATTTGTCTGTCAGTTGTACATTTAACCTCCCACGAAAGACCGGGTTGTTCGTCAACTCCCTCTCCAGGTGTTTATTTATGATGAATGCTTTCCTGTGTTGTAGAGGTGTCAGCCAGTAGTTCAACTACCATCGGATCACTTTCTGAGTGGTCTAACGTTTCCAGAATGCCACCGGCGCAACACAAGCGTCAATAAAGATGCCCGAACGGACAAATGTGTCTCACTACATGACAAAGTAAAGCACGGTACTATAGCACCACTGGGAGATTGCTCTCAGCGCACACATTTATTGTATGAAATGTACCTTCTCATTTCCATCGAAAGTGATGGTCATTTAAATTATGAAAGCTTGTCGACATAAATAATGATTTTGTCGTACTTTATAATTTGTACTGTCCATAGAAAAACGCATTGAATCCTACCAAAAGTGTCTCACCGATTCATAAATGTCAACTAAATAAAATCAGCACGTGATAAAATAAAACAGAATAGCTCAGACTAGAATGTTTTACACGCCCGTGGGATTTAAAAACACCAGGGTTTTCAGATAATAGTTTCCATAATCGTTTTTATTGTTTTAAAACCACCAGATACATTTTGTGCGTTTGAAAAACACCTTTTTGGAGAATTTATGTGAATAGCAGCCTCTATGTGTTGTACCGCTGGGAAAGACGGTACGGCCGGATTAGCGTGACACGCAATCCAAAACGATACGTGTGGTTGTAATGATCATGAACAGAACCGTAAGACCCGATGACCCATTGAACGATAAACGAATGCGCCCGATAGCGACACCCAACGCAAATCCCAATGGAACCGAAGAAACGTCCCTCGAAAGCAGTACGCTCCCTGAGCTCGACCAAGAAGAACGAGGAAAACAGGTCTTCAGGCGAGGTCGTAAATTTGGTCGTATATATTGGCTCAACTGTAAAGGCAAAGATGGCGAACAACTCGTCTGTTTATATACAGTTTGAGGACCGGCCATCGATGACCTTGTAAATTAGCCCAAAAGTAGTGGAACGTTGAAGAATGGACCAATGAGGATCAAGTATGGCGGGTGGTGCAGTATGAGTCTTTTTGGCGCGAAAATCCGTAAATTGAAATTTTATAATAATAAATAGAAAAATAAAAGGTAAAAGTCACTTTAATAGGAAAAAATGATGTTTTTCCAATCACTAGGGTAGGTCCCAGAGACATAAACATGATGAACAATAATCATATTGTTTACCGTAGTCGATCTGACAGATGTCAAGTTTGTGTTCATAGAACCCACTCAATTATATACTGTATTCCATGGAACGTGTCAGTTCGCCTACGGTCTCTTCAGCTCGTGCATAATTCAATACAGGTCACGTGAAAACTTCCAAGCTTCCATATAGGAATAGTTGGATTGCTTCCACTTCAACTGTTTGTGTATCCGGGAGAAACTACCCATCACTGATGGACTTCGATTGACTACAAGAAAACGTTTGTCTGCATCATTTTTTTCGCTTGTATTCGACAAACAACTGTAAATATCTGCCTGTAAGTTATATTTATGGAAATGGGAATTTGAGGTCAAGTAAATTAACAGATGAGAGATGAAGTGAATAATGGTTCTGATTCAGACATCGAGTCGCGGAATTACACTGGGGAAAATACACTTAAGAAGGGTGTTATGGCAATAAAACATAGTTGGCTCCAGTTGTATCCTGTTTAAAAAGGTAAAAAAAACAAATAGTTTATTTGGCAGTATGATATAAGTGTAAGCAACTGGTAAACATGTTACCTGGCTTTGTGTCGATGAGAAGCAGTGAGCAGTCAGACAGACCAACAACAACAGCTGAAAGCGTTGTATGACGTGCGTGTGTTGTAGGAAGCTTCATCAGTCAATTAATCAAACAAGCCATAGGGATGAATGGAAAACGTTTCAGTCAACTGTGTGTCACAACAGCACTGAAGTTTGAATGGATGGAACCACATGAAGATAATCAATCGTGACCGATCTTGGTGAGGATTGAAATGTAAGTGTTGTGAGAAAAACAACAATGGTATCAACAGCAAGCACATGGATGGGCTCAGAAGCCTGAGATATGGAGGCTTCGAAGTGGAGAAGACAAATGAGGAGAACGCAGGGAAACATAGGTGACACGTTAGCTCACTTGTATGGCCTTTAAAACAATAATATAAATATAAACCATTTATTGGAGATAAATGGAGATTAGGAAATGGTTTACCATTGGCGATCTTAATTACTACATTAAAGATTTGATTCCTTTTACTTATAATAATAATAATAATAATTATTATTATTATTATGAACAATCAATTTGCAGCAAGATTGCTGACACCAATTTAAAGCTATCTGAGAAAAATACAGAAATCGTGTAGACAGGTGATGATTCGGTGATATGAATTCAGAAACCCCAGCTCCATGATGACTTAAAGCTTTGGGTCTAGAGGAGAAAGAAGGCAAAACTCACAGAAAATAGACCCTTGCAATTCCATTACAAGGGATCCGGTTGAATGGTGATATTGATGAGAAGATTACTAAAATTGATGGTTTCACGGGTGACCCATTCGACTGTCCGGCAACCTATCAGAAGCGTGGAGGTGTCCTAGTGACTTATATCAATAACGATTGGTGCAAGAATGTGAAGCAAACGTTCGCTCACTCCACTGGCCACATTTGTACCTCTGTACATGAATTTAAACCTAAGCACCTCAGTAACTATCGGTTGATTGTCTTAACCAACATTTATATNAACTTCTTCATTAGTGAGACACTATTTCCATAGCTTTCTTGAGTTATCTTGGTTTCTCGCGATGTATCATCTGTGGTGACTTCAAGCGTGTTGGTTTAGGCTTCTTGACTGTTCTTCGTCTGAAAAACATAGTGAGCATCCCAACCAGGATAAGGTCTCATTAAGATAGGTATTTTGTAAATAGAGCCAGTATTCTTTGCGTTTCTTCCCGCTCTCCTCACGGGTCCTCAGACCATGCCCTTAAAAGAGTTTCCCCAAACGTGTACAGCAAGTTCAATCAAATATCTTTTACAAAAAGGCCGCTACATCGAAAGAAGAAACCGTCAGTGTAACCCAGATAATCTAGAGAAGCTCAATGTGATGGTCTCTCAGACAAACTTCAGTGCATTCTGCTACCCCAATCCTTCCATCTATTTCGATCACCTTACACAGTATCTCAACATCTGCAACGACATATACTGCCTCTGGGAGACACTATACCTTTGGTGTGACCGCATCTCCTCTCCTCATCTGAAACAGTTACGTCGAAGCAAGGAATGAGCATACAAACGCAAAGATCTACAAAAAGTGAAACTCTTATCACTTGCCATCAAAGGTGATCCACCTCGACTGAACAGCATCTGCCTTCTGGGAGACATTGAACACCATCAAGCAATCAAGTGGTCAATCCTCAGTCGTGTCTCGAACGGCAATAGACGTTGAGGAGCTGAATAGAACATTCAATAAAGGAACCAGCAATACGGAGATGGGGCCTGTCATCACCGGCGCAAACATCGACCCCAGCGTTAAAGTACCCTTTATTATTCAATAACAGGATGTTCTGAAAGAGTTGCTGATACTCAAACGCAATAAATCACCCAATCCCGATAGGTTGGAGGCTGCCGTCGTTAAGGAGTGAGCTCACACACTTTCGCCAATGCTGGCAGCTCTGTTTGACCACTGCTTCAAAAACGGAATTATACATGACTGTTAGAAAACTGCCTCTATCACTATAGTGCCTGAAGGGGAACCTCCAATTTCCGTCTCATTGCATGCACGTCTGTTGTGTTGAAGCTTTTCGAGAATTTTATTCTTCAAGGAATGTCATTTCAGCTGAAAGTGCAGGACCAAAACCAATTTGCTTACCGCCGCTCTCGCTCCACCCTAGATGTTCTAGCTTCCCTGGACCACTATATTCTTGACGGTAATAAAAAAGCCGTCAGAATTTACTTCTTGGATTACAGCACCTTCAATTGCGTTGACAGGTTGTTGTCTTTTAATGGAATATCGCAAACCATAACTGTGATACTCACAAACTATTTCACCGATCGATCACAGTTAACACGTTACCTTGTTCGTTCCTCCTCATCCTTAAGTTCCACATTAGGCGCGTTATAGGGCGCCATTCTGTGTCCGTTTTTCTTTTGCACTTATATTTCATTCATACCAACTTTTCGAAGTTACCTGCTCATTAAACACGCGGACGATGTTGTGGTCGGCATTGCCCACCCTGATGCATCTGTCACTCTCCAACTTGGTCCTACTAACCTTGCGGAGTGGTTCACTGCACATAACTTAACTTTATATCTCTCTAAATGCGTAGACATGCTATTCTCACTTCACAGAGGGAATCGTTGTACTAATCTCCTGGATTTCTGTCCCGCGTTGAACATAGGTGACGATACTATTATCCAACCCCTAAATGTCAGGTATTTTGGCGTGTTAATCAGCCGCAGTTTATGCTAGTCTGACCAACTTATTTCTGTATTTGGAAAGGTCGGGAAATTATCATTTTATGTCCCGTGCCTAAAAGCATTAGCCGTCCCTCGCTTCTTGATTAAACGTGTGTTTGCTTTTATTTTATTCCTATGGTTGTACGGGTCCCCTGTAATCTTCCCAGGAATGATCAAGAAGGACTTAAAATTGCTTTCCCAATCCTTAGCACATTTATCAAGAAGTAGCGGGATTTCCCGTAAAACTCCTGTCACTTTATCATTTCGCAACATACAAAGCCATGTTTGTCGAATCCACAAAATCATAAAAATCCTTCACATCCGTTGCATCAAGATATTAATAAGTGTGTGCCCTCGGCTTCCACCCGGTCCCGTTGTAACTGTAAGTTTGTTCGTACAACTGCCTATCGGTCTTCTGTGATGTCTTATCTTGCCCGATTCCTTGTTAACTCAGAAAGCATCACTTCGGAACTCAACTCACTCATCGTTTTATTTTCTCTTTGCTTACCATAATGCTGGTGTAATTTTGCTTAATCATTGTTTGTTGACTATGTGGCTGCTGAAAACACCTTTCGGGGTGCATAAAGCAAATACTTGATGTGACTTGACCTCAAGAAGCAGCTCAATGTACGCGGCTAGCAAGATTGCTAGCCTTACGACGGACAAACTGTTAGTGAAGTTTTGAATAATTGTTGACCATTTATTCCCAGCTTGTAATTCAGGAGAGTGAAAAGAGGCATATAAGAACCACCTGAAACGATGGAAATCATTGTGTTTTCGCCTGGGCAATAGGGTGAGAAGTATTCACAAACTATGGCAAACAAGTTCTTTCTGGGGCTTAAAATTTTCATTCTTCAGAGAATCATATTTCTAATGTCTATGACTGATCTGGACGAATCAAGAGAAAAATCCACATCACAAGGGGTGGGATTTCATAAGATTGGCCAAACCGCATTAATTCATGGAACTGGTGTGACCAACTCTGTGAGTGCTAGAAGAAAAGCTGAACTGCAAAAATTATACTTGATATGAAAGAGGTCTGATGAGCAAGGAGAGAAACAGAGACAAATTAGATAAAGTAGCAGGGTTAATAACAGGTCAACAGAGTGAGCTCGCTCCCTGCGAAATCTAAAACGAGGGTTACCAATTGGGACAGGTCGATTTTAAGGAATACTGCATCAGCCTCGCATCCTGTGATTGTGGTTATTGTCGAGTGTGCTCACCGCTGACTGTTGCGATTGAGTAGTGTATTGAGAGCTGGACTGTAAAATACTTTCGAAGGGCAGACAAAGAATACTTGGCGCAGATAAATCCGTAATTGGGAGATAAACAATAAAGAATTCAAAGTCAGTTGTTCGAAGATGGGATATGAAGCTCCATAAGAATTATAATTTTTGACTAGATACGTAGAGTTCAGAAATGGAAATTATTGAAAACAAAAGGTCAAAGAATACACACTCATCAGTCTCGAGAACAACACGAATGAACAAAGTGTGCATTGATAGGACGAGGGAGCATTAAATGAAACTTCAGGACAATAATCGGGCCTCGGTTAGGAAAAGAATATGAAAAGGAATACGATTCGCCACGGTTGAATAATTTTGCGCTAAAAACTGCTATATCAAAGCGGGTGCGAGAGTGGACAAGAATACTTGTTTCATGTAGATTTTATGAAAACATTTCGAGTAAGTAAGAAACTTTGCGAGTCGGACTAAGAATAGCAAACCACATCAGGTGCCACTTAGGAAATTGTGATATTGCACTGGGGGGGAATGGACACGTATCTACCACCACTGCGTAACCCTGTATTGTATTGTGTATTGTGTATAACTTTTGGAAGCACTGAAGCTCACATTTCAGTTAAAAAATCATACACGCTAACCGTCACCATGTACATAATCAACGGGGAGAAAAGTTTCCGCAGGCATGGGGACATTTCATAATCCAAGGTTAAGACAAAGTTCACTTATTGTTCGCTCTTTGTTTATGAGTAGACGAGAAAGATACGGTATGTGTGAATTGCGGTATGCGTTAATTCAAGATGAAATTTGGCGGAATTGGGAGTGTGCTGAATGATGGGAACGACAAAATGTCGGTTCTGCATGCAATGGGTGGTCAAGATCTGTGATAATCCTCTCAGCAGATTTCACACAGAAAGTTACGTGATACTCTGAAAGCTTTACAGCTAATTCATTCATAGGAATATAAGAGACACGACTAATAATTGTCAAACCGCGGTGAAAGACTGAAATCCCGTTTGAGTAAACCAGGAAAAATAACTGTGAAACAGTAGAGTAAGATGGGGAAAACACACTCATAAACAAAGGTAGAAGTCACTGAATGGGATGAGCAAAACTGCCTGAGCTTTGGGATTTGAAATGAAAGGCCCCGCAGCTTACCAATGCAGTTGTGGATGTGGGTTGACCAATGAAGAATGCTACCTATGGTTACACCAAGATATTTGACAGAGTTCACTCTAGATAAAGGATTGTTATTAATCACTGTGGGGTCTGTCGGATAAGGAGAGCGAGCAAAACTATATAAACACTCAACACATTTACTGGGGTTTAGGGTTAGCCCCGACGAGGAGGAGAATGACTGAATTTGATCAAGATTATCGGTAAAAGAGCTTAGATCAGAGTAAGAAGAAATGGGTTGGCACAACACGACATCATCTGCATATTTCAAAATTCGTGCGGGAGAAACACAGGGAATATCACAAATATAAGTGAAAAATAAGTACGGGGATAGCACAGCTCCTTGAAGGACCCCGGAGTTTTTGACTAAGGGTTTCGATTTGGCCTGCCCCAATCTGGTGGTTTGTATCCTATCGGTAAAATAGTTGGATAGCCAAGCTAACAACTACATGGGACATTCAAACGATTCCAGTTTTTGTAACAACTTAGATCGAGGAATGGAATCAAATGCAGAACAGTAGTCAAGAAAAACACACCGAACAGACTTAACAGAGCTGTCCCACGATTTAGTGATGAAATGAATGAGGGTGGAGACTGCGTCCACGGTGGATCTACTAGGCTTGTAAGCAAACTGTAACGGATCACTGGGAATGTTTATGGACTGCTGAAGGCGTTTGAGGATGGCCTTTTCAGTCAATTTAAGAGCTTAAGATGTTAATGCTATGAAACGAAAACGTTTGGAGAGGATAGAAGATTTGGATGCTTTGGGGACTGGTATGATTGTGACCGGTCTCCAACAGTCGGGGCTGGTAGAAGTGTGAAGAGATTCATTTACAATGGAGGTAATTGCCCAGCTAGTGAGGCAGCACCAAATTTGAAGAGGGCTGAATGTTAGTCATCCGGGCCTGCAGCAGAAGACGATTTGCAACCTTTTAAAAGTTTTAACACATCACAGTATGCGAGTGGTTCCACGTTACAAACATTTTGT